>VWPW01000681.1:16905-41421 GCA_013389825.1 Crypturellus undulatus
GCCCCGCCGGCCAATGGCGCTCGGGCTGCTCTGCCGCCCCGGGAAACCCTCCTGGGCGGCCCGTCCGCCCCGGTCCCCCGCGCTGGGTGTCCCCCCGGCCCCGAGGCCCTCTCGCCGGGTTCCGCCCACCCCGGGGTCCTGCCCGTTCCCGGCGCGGTGTCAAACACAGGCGGCACAGGGGCTCCCTTCACAACATCGGCCTTTACTGGCGAGCACCCCGGTACAGGGCACGGGTGTCACCAGCGCTCACCGGCTGCAGCACAACAAGGGCCTGTTTCAAACAGCAAATCCGCACCCAAAGCCGCGCGCAGCGACACTGGGAACAGCCAGCGAAGGCGCCGAGACAACAGGGCTCTTCTGCAGCTGGGGAGCGGCGGGCCTGGTTCGCCTCAGCCCGCAGATGACTGCGTCCCCCTCTGCACTCCCTGCAGGATGCGCTGCTTTTCCCAGCAAGGACGAAGGTTCGGCATCCAGCACCTGCCTCCTTCGTCACCCCATCAACCTGCAAGCACCACCACGGGGTCACCAGCTCTGCCAGCAGCCGCCCCGTGCCGCCTGCCAGGCCAGCGCCGCGGGGACCGCGCGGCCCCAGGGCAGGGGCCTCGCGCACGGCCTGTTACCTCCTGCCCCAGCCCAGCCGGTCCCCGGAGCACAGCAGGGCCTCCCCCAGCATCTGCAGCTGCTCCAGGACCTCCCGCTGCATTTCCACGGCCATGCGGTGCACGTGGTGGCTCGAGCTGTTGTACATGACGGCGTTCTGGAACATGAGCATGAGGTCGCGCTGGAACTGCACGCTGGTGTGAATGTGGCCCTTGGACAAGTTTCTCTTTATGCTGGTCAAATCCATGGGTCTACAAAATACAAGGCAGAAACAGGGATTCTTCAGGCTCAGCCTGAAATTGCTTGTTTTCTTTCTAGCACACAGCTACATTCAATCATTTTTATTGCTCATGACAGAGGGGGAGAGTGAGAAATGTTTGTCTAAGTCAGGCAAAAATAAGTTTAGCCAGTGCGACACTTGCCATCCAATCAACTCGGCAAGCCACCAGCAATTACTTGTGAAGGAAGTTTGATGTGCAGCTCCAGAGAAGGCAACCAGAGCAACTCTAGTAATTAGTCTTTGTGAAGTGAGCCCAGGTCTTGGTGGAAAAAGAAGATACTAAAATAGGTATCTATTAAAACCCCCTAAAAATCGAATGGTGCCACCAGCAAAAATAGCCATGCTGGCAAGTGGGACATGATGGGGAATAAATATGACTTCTCTTATTTTGACAGAATGAGAAGATGAATGGCTGCAGAGAGGACAACTGTGACCAGAATAGAATATGATTCAGCTCTGAAAAAAAATGCCCTTAATCCATCTAGAAAATATTCTTATAATCTACTTTTCCACTGCAAGTAAAACATCTGGGCAGAAAGCAATGGGCAAGGAGAGGGTATTGACTGAGACACCTTCCCAAACCCAAGGGAAAAGATGGGGGTTAAGAGAGAGTTGGACTCTAGGGGTGATCCCCTACTCAGGCAGGGGTAGGGCTGCAGTGACGGTGCCTGCAATAGTGCAGTGCTGGCAAAGGACAGGAACAATCCATCTCAGTACTGGGGTCAGTGCAGACTTCAAGGTCCTAATCACTTGGAAGGGAGTTTTATTAAAATAAATCAGTGGGAGACACTGCTGACAGCCAAGCTCTGCAGAGCAGAAGGACGCAGCCACACTTGTCTCCAAGGTCAAGGCAGACAGAGGGACAGGAGGAAACACTCCCTAGCAGGGCATAAGCGGGGGGGAGAGACCAGAGGCTGATCTTAGTCTTTCTTGTTCCTACTGCTGGGTACCAGACAGAGCAGAGAAAACGGAAAGAAATCGGCTAGCAAAGACTCCCACAAACTCACCTCTTCACAACATCGCTGTATCCAGGGGCTTGTTTGTCTGACACTGCCTTCAGGAACGGGCCGCTGTATCTGCAGGGGCAAGCACAGCAAATGGCCTCTGAATGTCTCCAAGCAGAGGGCTGAACACACACTGCAGCAAGGACCCATCCCCGCTTGTCACGAGTCTATCAGCACACAGCTCTCCCTGCTGCAATATCAGCCAGGGACAGACAGCTCAGCCTGCAGTGGCTGTTGTGAAGGGGAGGACAGGACCTGGTGACAAGGGAGCTGGAACTCAGGGCAGCATGGACAGGGGCCAGACCGGGCGGAACCCCTCATCCCCACACACCTGTGACTGGCTATCACCTTCCAGATGGACAGGAGAGTCCTCTTGAAGAGCAAACGTTGCAGGGGGTTATCCCAGCTCAGCTGCACCCTGCAGAGGGAACACAGTGTCAGAGGATCATGCTTGAGACAAATGACAGGACAGGTCCTCTGCTGATGCCCAACACATCCACTTGGACAAAGATCACATGTTCTTTAGCATAGCTACTCAAACCACCTCAGTGTGAGCTGGTGGAAGCAGGCTGCATCTCGGATTGGGGCTTACTACCCAAGACACAGGAAGGTGAAGGCCAATACGTAGAAATAATAGCTGAGCTGAAGAGCTCTAAAGAGCAGGATCAAGTTCTGCTGGTTATCTGGCTTCTCATCCCAACTTTCTTTTTTTTTTTTCCTTCCTCTTCTTTCCTTTAAAAGGCAGCTCAGGTAATCACACAAGCGGGAGCCTATCTCTCCCCACCCCAAAACACTGACAGTCTCATACAGATGGCACAAATTATCTCCTTCCCTCCTCTTCTCCTGGGATATCTCACCTCCCATGCTTGCTCTCATGTAGACTCAAGCAAACAGCTGTTATGCTGCCCCTGCAAAGTGCCAGGCTGAGCTACTTACAGCTGTGTGGAGCCAGGACCCACAGACCCCAGCGGGGAGGTTGCACAGATGCTCTCTGTATGGTCTTGATGCAGGGCCTGATTAATCTTCTCCTGGGGACCCAGTTCATCTGCAGTTTGTTCCCTGGGTGCCTCTTGAGCCTTGTCCTGAAGAACAGAGAGGAAAAAAAAAAAAAAAAAAGAGAGAGAGCTGAAATGGAGCCCATCACCCAGAATCCTTTATCTACAAGCCCGCCTGCTGCTTGTTCCCTTGCTGCAGCCAACCTCAGATGGGAGCCGGCACTCTCTGTGCTGCTCTGGAGGATGCTGTTTGCCCTAAGCTCTTCACGCCTTCGTCATGCTGCCGAAGACTCCAGCAACACCTAGGTCTGAGCTCTTGTACTGGAACCAATTCTAACTACTTCAAAGCGCTGTGGTGTTGTATGGTCTCCAGCATCATGTCCAGTCTCCTTGTCTAGAGAGAGTCATGGACGAAGAGATGTTCAGGAGCTGAGCTAAGACTGCCTCCAGACACAGACAACAGGAACACAGCAAGGTTGTTTCCTTGAAAACTCCCACGTTGAACAGCCAGCCAGCAAACAGAATGGTGCTGCTAACATAATGATTTGCCAGTACAATGTACAGGGTGAAAGAAGCACAAAGAGAGTATTTTCTGGAGTCCAAAAGTGGAATTACGCTGTACAGGAACACCTGAATTCCTTCACAGGAGACCTGAAGCATGGAGCAGCCTCCATGGAAAGAAAGCAGACGTTGTGCTACCCAGGGCTTTGATTACTGGTTAGACCTCTAATGAATTGCCTAGAGTAGCCCTGTCCTGGCTGAACAAGTAGAAATGACTCTCAAGGTTCCCACATTTTCATCTCTCCTATCTAAATTTGCAATGGAACAAACATGTGCGGGCACTGGAAAAAATGGCACTGTTCTTCCACTGTTGTTATGTTTATCTGTCTGGGCAACATCTTGCAGGCTGGTAAAAGCCCAAAGCCCTCTGGACACGGCAGTTCACAAAGCCATGCTAGACAACGCCTGCTTCCAAGAGATGACAGTCCCCAGGAGCAGATGGTTCCTGCTATCACATCCTTGTGGGCCTGAAACCAGTCAAGCTGTGTGCTGCATAACACAGTACCGAGAGCAAACCAAGTATTACCAGTTCTTCTGGTAATAAAAAATTTCTTTCCACTGCCAAATTACTCTTCCTACATCTGAGTGTTTGATCTGTAATAATCTTGCTGTTCATAAAGATCCATATTGATACATTAAAAGCATCTTTCCCTGTATACATTTCTTATGCATTTCCCTCAGTCTCTTCCTCCCCACTTGGAACCCAGGACTTTCCCATCTCTTCTCTAAAGCTGTTTTCCTGCATGGTCTGTCTCTCACTGAGAAACTGAGGCTCTCTTACGAACACCTCTGCCATACCTCTCCTTCTGGAAAATGCTCTTTCTTATCTTCTTCTGATGGGGTCTGCAGGTGACCTTCTTCTACTTCTGAGACTGCTGACCCCATGTGCTTTTCCTGGCACCTTACATCTTCCTCTTCATCCCGTTTCCCAGAGCCACAGAAGTCCCAGTGACTCTGTGCTGAATCTGTGCTGCTAATGCGGAGAGGTTCCATTAAGTGGGTTACCTGCAACACAAAGACTTATTGCTTCAAACTGTGAAGGCAAGGGGAAGAAGAAATAAGTAGCACAAATGCTATTTTTGATTTCACTCACAAACACTTTCCATTTTTAGAACTCTTTGCAAAAATCTTCTGATGCAGCCCTGTGCTGTTATTACAGTGTCAGCTCCCCGACATCTCAGTACTCTGGGGTGTTCTGGCAAAGCAGCTGCCAGCTTCAAATGGGAGCAAGGGCTACACTTGGATCAGAGGGCGAGTGAGCTCAGGGCATTTGCTCCTCGCCCAGGATAATGAAAATAGTAATTTAGGAGGGCCTGAGCCATGCGGCCCCCATTGCTATAACGCAGACAGACCTACCTCTGCGAGGAACTGGAGGAGGCTCTCCTGGTCACACTGCGTCACCACCTCCTGGCAGTCTTCACTGTCATCCTCCCAGAGCGACTCACTCTGCTGCTTGCAGTCTTCCTCTTGGCTGCTCTCCTCTAGCTCCCTTATGGTTGTCTCTTCAGTATTCCTCCAGCTCCCCACTTCCAGATCCAAGCTTGAATCCCAGCTGAGAAGAGACTGGAAGTCGCTGTTCTTCTCAGACTCACTGAGAGACTCTGTTTCTGACCCCCAGCACATCCAGGCATGGCCCATCTGCAGACAAACATAAAGAGAGATACAGCAATTTATTTGTACCCTGCTCCAGAGCTGTAAACTCTGTTTCATTTCCTGACATCCCCAGTGACCCAAAGCACGGGCCTGAGCCTGCACTCCTCGACACACGNACCCCAGTGACCCAAAGCACGGGGCAAGCGCTGCGAGGCCTGAGCCTGCACTCCTCGACACACGGCAGGGCTGCAGCTCCACAAACCGGCTCATTTCTGAGCAACGGAATCGTAGATTTTGTAGTGCCCTTGCTGTGCTCTCCCCGTGCCTGGGGTCAGCTGGGCAGGTTTGCAGCACGCAGCTTTCTCTGATGATGTTTAAGGTGCCGAAGGGAGCCAGCGACATGCACCAACACTGGTGCTCCTGAATTTGTGGGAGTTGTTGCAGCAAGCAATGACCCCAGGGACAATGCACTGGAATTCCATTTGCTGCTCAGCTAAGAACTTTTTATATTGGGAATGCCTATTGTAAACACTATAGAGGCTTTGTTGTGGCAGATGTGATTGACCTGGATGGTGGTTTCCTGTGTACCTGACCAGGTACCATGAATAGTCACTCAGACAGGAGACGATTCTATACCTATTTTAGAAGTTAAAAATAGTACTTTTTCGAGGAGGAGGAAACCACTCATTTCGTCTTTGTTCGTTAGTGTATGCCCAAGTCTTTTCCACTGTACGAGCCCACGATGACCCCTGCAGAGTCTGGGGAACTGGCTGCGGAGGCACAGGAACAACAGTGAACGGCTATTACAAAAATCTCTGCTTTGCCACTGAACTTGCCTGCCTGGATGCTGCACCTGAGGGGATTCTAGGCATTCATCAGCTGCGTTTTTACAGTTTTCAGTTAATTATGTGCAACCTAATTTTTCCAGGGTTTTGAACAAGCAACTTTCTCACTGATTTCCTTTCAGATTCTCAGGACTGCTAACACAGCTGCAAGCCCAACCTACAGGGCATAACTAGAATGGGTTTGGGATGAAAAAAACTCATTTGCTAATATTAGGAACTGAACACCCAGAGGTAGGAGCAGAAAGGCTGTCCTTCTGAAACCCTTTTTGAAGTTAACTTCAGCAGAAGCAGATGAGATCTGATGAGGTAACAGATAAAACTACCTGCTCTCAGCTTCCAGTTAAAGGAGTTGGGCAAACTATGACTTCACCTGAAGAGTGCCTAAAGCACTGTACGGCACCATCAGCAGCACTGGGTGCACGAGCATGGCCAGACAGCTCAGCTGAAGAACAGCAAGCCTTAGGCTACGGTAACCCAACCGCTTCTGAACATCTTGCTGTCTTCCAGCTGAGAGGGATAAACATTTCAAAATCAGCAGAATGACACAGCGTGGGCATAAGAACTGATTAAGAAGATCTTTGGCCTTCATTCAGTTTTACTAAGTCTTGGGATACTCAGGATGCTGGAGAACAGAAGAGTGGTGTTAGTGCAGGGTGGGCAGGATGAACGAAATAACTGCAGACCACCTAGTTTCAGACCAATTCCATACAAAATGTAAGGGGTAGAGAAATACGGAATTCAACTTCTTAATGAAGAATTACCCGAGAGACTTTACGTAAGTTGTCAACAAGAAATCATCATCTAAAGGGAAAGTTTTAGTTCAGTTTGTGGGGATTAGACACTGTGCAACCAAGAAGCTGTTAGAAGTAAAAAGACAGCCTTTAATGGGTACTTACTTGTCAAAAGAAGGGAAATGATAAAAGCCCGAATGCCAGCAAATGAAATGCAAATTACACAATAAAATAGCATCCTCTCTCAAGAAAAAAACAAAAACCAAAAAAAAAATGAAGAAGTTTGCTAAAGACATAAAAGCAAATAACAACAAATCTCATCAAAAACCACCAGAAGCAGAACGTGTGCCGGATGATCAGCAGGGATGACACGCAAACAGTGCCAGCATCTCAGGAGAAAGTAGGACTGGTTGGAGAACCCAAATTAATCATCATTATCAGCCGTTGCCACAGAGGAGATCACAAATATCCAAAACAGACTTTTTTCTTAAGATGGGTCTGAGGGACTGCTTCCAATTCCAATGTCAACAGGGGAGGTTTTTCAAACAATTTGATGGCAGGAATAAACCCTAGAACCAGTGGCATTTGCTAATGAGCTCTAAAGAAGCTTTAATGTGATATGAACCAGCCTGTCACTTAAAATTACCCCCAGCACAAGCCCAGGAATGGGGCAATTGTGATGTCTCTCTTTAAGAAGGTGGACGGTGAGGGCTGAAGTCTGAGCTCTGCACCAGACAGATTAGCAGAAAATATTATGAGGGACGGAATAAGTAGTCAGAACATGACATGATGAATTGGGAAACAGGCTGCATGGCTCTGTAAAGGAAAATTGTATTAGATTTTTAATGATCTAAAACACGGTCATTAAAGGCTCTTAAATTGCCACAGGACAAGTGGAAAGGCTCTTTGAAGGAAAAAATACCTGGTTAAGAGAAGAAACCAAGGGAGGAACGAACAGCAATTCTTTCCATAATGAAAGCTGGTTACTAGTGGGACTGATGACAGTCTACCCACATGCTGCAACTTCAATTGTTCAACGCAGACGAACACAGCGGAGGCGTTACAGAGAAGACGGAGCCAGGCTCCTCTCAGTGGTGAACAGTGAGAGGGCAGGAGGCACCCATCACAAGCTGCACAGAGGAAATTTAGACTGTGCATAAGGTAAACATTTACTCCTTGAGGGTGGGTAAGCATAGAAATAAGTTACTCCATGAGGCTCTGGAATCTCCATCCTTGGAGACTTTCAAAACTTGACTAAACAACCCTCCGAGCAACATGAACCACCTTTGAAGCTAGTATTGCTTTGAGAAGCAGGTTGGACTAGATGTTCTTCAGAGATTCCAACCTAAATTATTTTGTAAAGTATCAGACGGCAAAAGAACCCTGTAACTTGTTCCACAAGGAACAAGTAACTTGTTCCACAACCTGTAATTGCTATAAATTTGCACCCAATTTTAATAGTGAAAGGCACAATTTCAATAGTGAAGGACATTAAACAAACCAAGCAAAGGAGTGGATTCCGCACTTTAAGCATCACATGTAGAGTGACTGTTAGCAGAAATACAACTTAGCCAGGCATCCAACTCAACACAGTAAGCCCAACCAACTGGAATACAAAATCTGTGAAAAGCAGGAGTTCTTACTAGATGATCCTGTTGGTCTGAAGTGTAATGACTCTGGCTCCTCCAATTTGTGGGTCAGAAAGCTGAAGCCTGTGCCTGTTGCACAAAGTGCAGACCAAACCCAGCTGCTCCAAACACCAGGAAAGATCACAACCATTTTTTCCGCGAAAGATCATGAGGGCAGAAACTACGCCAGCTTTGGCTAACAGGCCACAGGAACAGAAAACAAGCTGGTAACTTGGGGACTGCCAGAGGGAATTCAAACTCAGTTTAAGCATTCATGTTGCTGAGGAAAACAAGTCATCTACCATAGAGAGAAACAGTTGGAGCCCCTATGTCAAACCAGAGAGGAGTGCTGAAACCAGATACTGACATGCCTAAAGTTGATGGAACCATGGGATATTTTCACTTGCTTACCTTTCAATACTCTGGGAAACAAATGTGGGAAATAAATATAGTAAGGCTCTGACAAGACTAGTATTTAGTATTTTTGTGATTAGATCTCTCCCTGTATTTCATAAAAACAGCACTGCATCCTTACGTCCTTACACACTCAAGCCTTACACACTTATACACACGATCCAAGAATCATGCACCATTTTGATAAAGCTCTGAGGTGCTTGTTTGCCACAGGAATAACTGAGAGCAAGTTAGATTAGCAGATATGCAAAATGGGTATGCGCAATGCTATCGAGACAGGGCTGCTCACCGGAGCGCTACAGGACTAAGCACACCCCACAACAGATTTGTTCTCGACTTTAATATACATACACATTTACACATCACTAGTAAAAATCTGTACACTTCACATTACAGTACATACGAGCCACCAGTTGCTAGCTAACACCAGAACACTGATGAAGCCCAAAACTTCTGCCCTAGAACAGGCAGCAGGGCTAGTCTTCCCTTCCAGGGAAGTTTCTTTGGGTTACACATTCGGACGAGATATTGCTTTCAGAGGGACGAGCCAAGGTGGAGCAGGTCCTGGAAAGGAACGCATGGCTCTTCCTTCTCTGGCAGCTGCAGCAGCGTCTCGCTGGACTCCCACCCGCACAGCGGGTGCTGGCGGTTTCCGTCACTTCTTCATCTTCATGTCGGCCTCGATGGCGCAGCGACGCCCTCTGGTGCCTCCGTCCTAGTCACCAGGCAAACAGAAGCACCGGCATTAGCAGAGTCACAAACCCGCAATCCAACATCGCTTCCTCCAGCACCCAGGGACTCCAAAGAGGAGACAGGCAAGAAGGCCTGGGGGGGCGCCTGGGGAGACCTGCCTGCAGACCTGCCTACACACACCACTGTGGCTGCAGTGTGCAGCCTCTGTGTGCACTGCTGCCAGCCAGGACAGAGAGGGGCAGCAAGGTTCTCCCCCAGATGGATGCTTTTAGAGCCTGCACCACGGCAGGTTTTTTTCCCCCCGAGTGACATATTCTAGCTGGGCTCTTAAGACGGGAAGAGGAAACTGCTGACTAACCTACCTTATCAGCTGCTGATCCCTAGGGGAAGTGATCCTCCAGTTGAGTGACCCTGGCACTAGCTCCCTAGCTTCTCCGCACAGCTGCTCTCCAAGAGTAGAAGGCGAAATGAGAGCTTCCTTTGATCCGCTGCCCTCTCCCTCTGGCTGACATGCTGACTCTCCTGGAGTACTCCACTGTCTTTAGATATATGCGAGAAAAATAAAAAATTCTCCATCTTCCTCCCTTCTCTCCTTCCCATACTCAAAAGACCTGGGGTTTCCCAGAAAGGAATAGCTTTCCAAACACTTCCAGATCACCATAGACATAGATCAGGCCATTTCTGTTGGATATCTGGTTTTCTGGACCATGAATGATAAAAGAGTACACAGCTCATTCACCACTTTCCCCAGTCCCCTGTGTACTTTCTTGGATGGGAGAAAGGGGCAGTTGTATAAGCATGAGAGATGTCAGAACTACAGCGCTGCACTTGATCTGTCTTCCCACTTACATGGAAAGAAAGCAGGAGAGAAGTTGTGGAAAACAGCAATGGCAGATGACAAAACAAGAACACTTGGAACCAGAAGCAAGCCCCTCCCTCTCACCCACACTGGAAATGAGGGACTGAGAAGTTTCATCTCCAGTGACCATGGTTGTACAGTTAACACACACTGCTGCAATGCTAAGGATGCCGTGACAGTGCAGTGATCACCCAGGCAAGGAGCAGAGCACACTGCCAGCAGCACCGCAGTGCCTGCTGCAGCCTTTCAATACTTACAAAGAGAGAGAGAAGGAAGGCAGGAGAGCCCATTGGGACACTGTCCTGTTAAAAGGCCAAACAGAAGGACTGATCAGATATCAGATACAGAAATGCACACACCACATAGAAGCAACGCGCCCACATACATCAGCGTAGAGAAACATATGCCTCACTCCCCTTCCTGCGTGGCAGCAGTCTTACGCAGCAGGAACATAAAAATGGACAAGAGAAGGATACTGCAAGAGTCAGAATACTAGGAAAGGGGTTTTCCTTCCTCAGTCATGGCAAGCTCTGGCTTACCAAATAATCTCTTTGCACGCTGCATTCAGTCACACTCCCCACTACAGCTAAGCAGACAGTCTTGCTGTCATGATGTTATGTGCACCAGCTAAGAGCACCTGAAAACACCTGAATCAAGACTGGGCATGTCTTTACAAACGAAAAAAGAGCTCCTGCAGAATACTGGTTCAGATCAATGAAGAAATCAAAGGTTCTCTGGTGTGCTTTAAACAGTAGAACAGACTGCAGTAATTCCCCAGCTCTAAAAATCTCTGACTAGGAAGTAAAGTATATGGATAGGCTAGTCTGCCAGTTTTCTACACTTCCACATTCCTGCTGTACCAAGCCCGCTCCTCCAATACTCTGCTCATTTCCCTCCAGCTTTGATCACTTGTTTTTAAAAAAGGAACAGAACTACTGGGACTACGGAGATAACTCATGAAACCGGCCTCTGGGATAACATAGATCTCCAGAGCTGAAATCTAACTGAAGGACACATTTAAATAAAGGTTTCATGTGAAGAAGCTGGAGCAATTGTGATCTTAAAAACATTCCCACATCTTTGGTATAGGAACTTAATGTAGTATCCTGGGATGCTTCCAAAGGCATCAACCACCCTTCCACAGAGCACAGCACCCTCACCTTTTCTGAAGCATCCTGTTTGCGAGTGGAGTCTCGCCCACGCAGGCTCTTTGCACTGATCCCGGACTCCGATGTTTGCATGATCAGTTGTGTGGCCAGAAATTGCTGCACGAAAACCACACTCTCGGTTAAGATTCTCAGGCAAAACAAGCTCAGTTACTGCTTGTCAGTTAATATCACAAACCACAAGGCTGGGAAGGATTAGGTCAGGGACAATTTCAGTTCCTTGTCTGCTCCTCAAAATAAATCGCTCCTTTCACCTTAGAAGTTCCAAAGGACTGTAAAAACCCAACTCAAACCTTCCTAGCTTCCTAGCTAGACATTCCACCTTCATTAGTGTTAAATGGCACAGAGTAGAAGGCTAATCTCAGGACACAGTTTCACATAGATTTCAAAGGCAGCAGAAAACAGCAGAGCCACCAAAAGAAGCAATCTTGCCCCTGCAGTTCCTAAGTCTTGTTGCTTGATTCTGCTCCTGAACCACACTGCAGTTCTTGCTGGCGGGTACCTCTTGAAGGCAACTGGAGTTGAAATTGTTCGGGGCTGAACCTGACAAATATTTGGCTTGGTTTTAACTTACAGTGGTTGCACAATATTAGGTCACTACCACCACCTCAGCTCATGCCAGCTCAATACAGGTGCAGGGGAGGAGGGAACTCTTTCATTCAAAGATATTGAAAGCAAAGGTGTGGTTTTACATTCAGAAGTCTTTCCCATGCTTGTGAACCAAGGCACACATTCTGCCACGCACTGGCCTCAGCTCAGTACTTTACCTGGATTTGCTCCAGGACATCTCGCTGCATCTCCACAGCCATGTGGTACACATCATGGTCAGAGCTGTTGTACATAACCGCATTTTGAAACATCAGCATAATATCACGCTGGAACTCTGCTGTGGTTCGTATCAGCCCATTTTCAATGTTCTTCTTAATGGTAGATAAATCCATTGGTCTACGAAAGAAAGACAGTCAAAACAAATATTTAACTCTTTCCTCCCTTTTGCAAACTGACCTGGGTCTGTAACATGTCTGGTCAGACCATCTACTCAGTTTAGCAGCCCAGATCCCAGTAAATTCTTTTCCATGCAGGCTGTATTCCTGAGTCAGGAGACTAGAGTTGTACAGCAGCTGTTGTGAATGGTGACAATGCCTTGCGAGGCATTCGAGACCCAGACACTGCCGAGACACACCAGGGAGCTGGAGCTACACACACTGAGCTGCTCAGGAGAGAGCTCTGGGGCTAAAAGGGGATTCTGGTATCTCTTCCAGAAAAAGACATTACTCTTTACAGTAGAACAGGTGATTAAAGATGGGTCTGCAGAGTTTCAAAGACCAAATCCTATCCTTGAATATAAACTGAAGAAGACCATAGTCACATAGTACCTTACTGATAAACAGTGTTCTGGATAAAGCAGCATACTGAGCTCTCTGAAGAGAGGACTACATAAAGAGTCTTCTCTGCTCCTAAGAAAGCCTTTTTCTTGGGGAAATCTGTTTCTGATCAAGTGGTGCTAGAAAGCAACTTTATTTTGAAGTCCTGCATTCTAAATGGCACTTGAGAACCAAATCTCTCCTGTCATAAACTGCTATATAGATATTGTGTTCTAGTGATAGAATACTGCCGAGCCTCTCACCTCTGCACAATACTGTGGTACCCCGGTGCTATATCGTCAGTCACGGGCTGTAGGAAGACATTGGCATACCTGCAGAGAGAAGGAGTCCACTGACTTTCCTGTTCTTGCTAGTAAAGGAGCAATCCTTAAATATTTGTTCCATGCTCTCATGTTTTGTGTACTATCGGAAGTAATATGATTCACCATTTCCCAGGACCAAATCAGATAAGATGCAGGCAGGAGAGTGAAGGACTGTCTGGGATTAGGGATTAGTAATTTTTTTCTTCAGTTCTCAAGACATCAAATTCACCTGTGATTAGCTGCTGCTCTCCAAACTAGCATGATGGCTTTCTTCCAGATCTTCTGGGCCTGTATAGCTTCCTGGTCCTCACTGCACACAGAGCTGAGAAGAAAAGAATGCAGCTTTCTTTCAGGAGTCTCCACTCTGCTTGAAGCAGAAACCATATGGTTTATTCTGCCTTTGACATACCTACATTAATCCATGCCAGAGACAGAAAGAAACAGCGGGTGCTGTCTGCAGGCTTGTGCTTATGAGTAAGGAGAACCTTGTGTCAGACAGATCAGCAAACTCCCTCTTCAAACCCACTTAGTCAGTGAAACAGACACGAGAATCCCATGCTCCCTCCACAAACCAGCCTGGGGTTTGCACTGGTGTGGCTGAGAGCTGCAGTGATACTCACAACTGCGAGGAGGCAGGGCTGCTGGGGATGGAGTCAGCTAGCGTGTGAGACTGCAGGGGTGCGTTATGGACACTGAAGCCATCATCGCTCTCACTCACAGGGGGCTCGTTATCCATCTCTGATAGATATCCCTCACCCTGATCTTCTTCTTTGGGCTCCTCCAAACTGGCAGCCTCACTGGCACCATCCTCATCATCCTCTTCACCCTGCCCATCCTGAAATACACACAGTACATAAGTCTGTGTAACCTGCTACAACAGTGATTCAGCCTCCAAGACATCTATGGTGCAGCTGACAAAGGTGATTTTCTTATTACAGCTGCTGTAAAGGTGCTTCCACAAAATCCTAATCATGCTGTCCTGCCTGCTGCTCCACTACACACACACACACACACACACACACACACACACACACACACACACACACACACCAAATCCACTCACAGCTTTACAGGGTCTGAAGCAATCTTCCCTTCAGCTCCAATTTCAGACAGCCCACTCTCTTGTCAGTGTGGCAAGCTGAAAACAAGCTTTGTTTTTTTTTGCAGATGGGAGCTAGGAAGCAGCAGCAAGATGTCCTAACTACTGAACCCCAGATGACTATAAGCAATTCAGAATTACCTTCATCTGACTCCTGAACAGGGCTTGGGCCTCTTCCTTCAGTGACTCTGAGAAAGAAAATGAAGCAGCAAGGTTATGATTCTCCAAAGCTGTCTTTCCTACTTCAGCTCCTGCATCAGTATCTACTATCCTGCAGTAATTACCACTGTTCCTGCACATATCTTCTTTTCTCCCTCCTCCCCAAAAACTGAACAAGATCACTAACATCTATCCAACTAATAATGTTGCACATAAAAGATTTCCTAGCTGAATTAAGTTACCTGACAGCTCAAATTTGTGCTGAACATCAGCCTGTGAGGAGTCTTCACTCACATTTGGGACTTGTGGAGGGGATGAATCATCATCAGGTGGGGTCTGGAGGGAAGAGAAATGCACAAATCTAGATGTTTGTGTCAGCTTACTTCAGTGAAGGTGTGGGCACATCTTGCTCATCCTAAGCTAACTTAAGGCACTGAGGTTCACTGAGCACCTCCCGAACAGCAATTCTGCACATGGGCAGGGGGAGATACATAAAGGCACTGCCTAGAGTGGAGAGCTTCTCCTGCAGATCAAACAGATCAGCAGCATGACCCCCAAGGAAACAAACAGTCACACTTATTGAAGGGTCACCTTCAAATGCAACAGTTATCCTTCCTCTAAACTTCTCTCCTACCTGCCACAACTGCTCCTTTCTCCTCACACCATTTCCAGGCAGCCTCTCTGCTCACATACCTCTGTCTTCACTGTACTGGGCACTGGATCTTCTCCCTTGGCTGATTCTATCTCAGTTTCAGAACTTTCTCCTGCTGTCACAGATGCTCTTTGATCCTCTTCTATCTCTTGACTCCTAAGCTCTGGTGTTTCAGTTGCTCTTGCAGTCACTGGTATGGGTTCCTCAGGGCCCAGCTGATTTTGCTCCTGCTCTGCAGGTTCTGTCTTTATTTCTGATCCCAGCTCTCCAATGCCCATTAGCTCTCGAATTCCTTTTGTTTCTGGCTCCTCACATTCCAGTCTTTCCTGCTTCACAGTCACAGACACTTGGGGTATCTGGGCCTGTTTCTCATGCTCCTGATGAATTGGGTGTTCCCATGGGCCAGGCAGGGTCTGAGGGTCATCAGTATCTTCGCAGAAAGAAGACAGAGCAGCTTCAACAACTGCTGCATCCAGGACTTCCGGATGGTCATCTACCTATTCCCAAAACACAGACACCAGTGCAGGCCAAAGTCAACAAGAAGGGCTTAAAAATAAATTCAAAATGTTATCCTGTAATGAGGCAATTTTGAAAGAAAACCTCCAATGTATCTACCCAGTTGCCTTTAGCAGCAGGACTCATATCACTTCCCTACATAATATGCCAGAGATCTTGTCCTCAGGGACCTTTCAGGTTCAGAAATACATAGCTCCAGGAAAGCCACCACCAGCACTGGTCTGTCTACCAGATCGATGGCCCAAACTCCACCCAAACTGAGGAAAAGATTTCTCTGTACTCTGGAGCATCAAGCTAAACGTGGCAGACACTTGTGCCAAAGGGCCATTCCCTATTGATTTGCATAAAGAGGGTGAGCATGTGCTAGTTATTTCTTGTTTGTATAAGCTGACTATGAAGTGGTGAATAGTAATTACTTGAGATTAATCTAACTGAATGTGGAGCAAAATGCACTGGTTCTCTATTTTGCCTATTTACCTTGTCCTCAATGATGGCTATAATGTTTCCAACAGTATCAAAGTCCAACTCTTCCCCAGTATAGGACACAGCGATATCCATCTTCTCAGCTAAATCGAGGTCTTCTTTCCCATCCATGCAGTGATCTTTGGAAGGCCCTGCAGTGCTGCCAGCTGCAGAACCCAGGCATTCTTTCTTGATTGAATCAATGATCATGGATATTTCACTGCTGTCCATGGACACTGTCACCGTATGGGAATCAGACACGGCCTCCATGGAAACACAGGCTTCTGGTTGGCTCACTGGACAAGGATGAGAGTGAAAATCAGAGACCAACCCAGTGAAGTCCCCACCTAAGGGAATACTGCAGTGGGTCAGAACAAGCACCAATCACACATATCCCAAGTCCACCCACAACAGCACCGCATAGAAAAACAAAAGACAAATATGGGTGACATGTTTGATTTCCCACACAAGAGACAAAGTGAGAATCCAGTCCTTGATTTACAACTCAGCTACATACCATTAGCAACCCCACCTCCGCCCAGCAAATCCTGCTCAAATCCCGTCTCCAAGAGCACCATCTGTTTCCTCCAGAACCCAGCCTTTCTGAAACGATGGTGAGTCAAAAACGATGGTGAGACAGAAGCCCCAGCGGAGACCCTGCTGGGTGCGTTGCCCAGGAACGAACCTGTCGCTATGCTTTCTGGAGTGGCAGCTGGTGGCACAACGGATGGTACTGGCAGCGTGGGCATCATGACAATGGTTGCCTGAGGCACAGGCTCTACTGGGGGTGGTAGAAGCTTAGCTGGAGGTTCGCTGGCAACAGCGGAGAAGGAAGCAAGAGGTGAGGTGAACTGTGCAGGACCAGCTTCTAAAAGCCGGGAAAGCGTAGGAGCACCTAACAGAGAGTAGAAGGGAAAAGCACATGAGCAAGAAGCAGCCACCACTGAAGTCCACAGAGCCACCACGGGGCTGGTTGCTAGCTGGTGACTTCCCCTGGGACGGGGTGGTAGGACGTTCCTACACGTGGTCCCCAGAGCGTACAGAACGCCCGCACCAAAACGCACGACTCTTTGGTGTGCGCAGTCTGAGACAGAACCATGCAAACTATGCACACTGTGGTCAAGGTAAGGGCTGGAGGAGGCTAAGTCAAAGATGCAGAGAGATGCCCTTCCAAAGGCTCATCCCAATAAAAATATGGGAAATCTCAAAAACAGTGCTAAAAGCCACACAGGATAAGGCAAGACAAACAGTTATCACAAGAGCCAGAAGGGAGCAGAGGGGATCTCTTTGCAGGTCTTTCCTGGAGAGTTCCTCTTTAACTCAAAGGCTGTCATTCATCTTAATCATAATTTCCAGTCTCAATTTACTTTACCGCTTCAACCAATTTAGCAGGACTTTAAGAACAGGCATAGATAAGGAAAGTGAGCTTATTCATTCAGAACTAAATATGCATGAATGGCATAAATCATCAGTTTACAGATTATATCACTGGTTAACATGAGCTGAAAAGAAACTACCATAGGCATGCGTCCCTAGAATGGTTTAATGTAAAGGCTCCTGCACTGTCCTTTCCACTCCACTGTATGGAATTTATCTAAGAGCTCACAGTCCATTGTGGTCTAATCCTTAACACAGCTCTGAGCTAAAGAAGAGCTAAGATATGTGGGTCCTCCAGCTTCACTGGAAGCTGCAGTTTGATAAAATTAGGATTAGACTCCAGACCCAGGTTTTCCCAAACTTTTTCCAACAAAACCTTCCCACGCTGAAACATCTGGTATTAGTCAGTATCAACACCTGAAACTAGTCTGGATGGACCATGGTTAAATCAAGCCTAACTGTTCTAGTTATCTTTCCAGATACCCCCTTCTCTGTAAAAATTAAGAGGTGTCTTACAAAAAAAAAAAAAGAGAGGATGAGGGAAGAATGGGAAGAATACAGAAATTGCAATAGAACTCAAAAGCTCCCACACCAGCCAGACTAGATGTCCTCATCTCTAACTAGGATTCATAAAACAGTCTGTGAAATTATGGTACATAACTGGAATCTAAAGGAGTAACAATACAGGAAGAGTCCCTGCAAATTACCTGAAGCAGCAGGAGATGCAGGGACAGCACCAGGTGCTGACTGCATTTCCGCAGTGTGCAGCACTGGAAGGACGCTTCCTACCTCCAGCAGGACTCCTGAGCTGTTCATGTGACCAGAAGCCACTGCCATTTCGTTCTCACCAACCTGCCGAAGGAGGACACAACTGAAGTTCCTGGTGATTCTCTGCCAGATATGCACCTTTGCAAAGCTGTCCATCATTTGGTGTCTCAGCATTTCCCCTGTGCTTTTTGTCCAATCTAGTCCCTGCCTGAGGCCTCTTATGCAAGTGTACAACACAGATTTGAAACTAGCTGTTTTTCTTCTGCTAAAATACAGTTGCTGTGCAATCCTCCTTTTAGGTCAGGCCAAATTTGTTCTATTTCAGCTCATCTGTTCAAGAATATTGTAATTCTTTGCAAATAGCAAGAGATTTAGTCTCTCTGCCCCCTCAGATGTCAGGGAATTATTGCGTTTGTGAGTTAAACTGAAGCACCAAGATGGAAAGTAACTTCAAAAGTAATCAAGGTCACACAATACACCTATGGTAAACCTTAGGGCAGATGCAAAACAGCACTGTCAATAAAAAAAAAAAAAAAGATCTTCCACACTCAGTCTCTTCCTTGCTCCCTCAAACTTTGCATTGCACCCTGAAAACATATAACCTATGGAGCCTTTACACAAGCTAACAAATAGAGAAGACCCCAAATCTGACTATCAAAAAAAAAAAAAGGCCAGCAGCAGCAATACATCTATTCCCCTTCACAAGCACTGACACAGGGAGCCACACCATGGGCAGGCTGATGGCTGCTACTTTTGGATAGGGCTCTGAACAACAAAGGGCAATGATCACCCTTCTGTTAATTCCAAAGTCACTAATGCCAGTGGGGCCAAAATTACTTGTCATCACAGTGATTTTAATAACTGTCTACAACATAAACTAGCAGACATTTGAGCCCACTTCAATACTGGTCAAAAACTTTACTAAAGGACTTCCTATTCCTATGTGAAGACCTGTCTTGATTATTAAAATTCAACTTCCTGCCAAGATGTAAACAAGAATTGTGAGCCCAAAGGAGAAAGCACCAAGAACACCTCCATTGGGACTAACCAGGATGCTGCTTACTAACCTGACCCACTACGGAAAAGGATTTTCTCCAGTAGTGTCTGCAACTCCAACTCCTTATGACCAAAGGGAACTAGCCAGTCCTATGTGCTGACTGACCATTATAGCCCTGCACCCACAGCAGCACTGGGAAACAGCTCCACCTTTGTGGCTCACGAGAGTCATTGCACCTCTCAGAATTCACTTCTGTTGGGACTCTCGCAAATATTATGTACTTTTAAAAAGCCTTTGCAGCTCCCCCTTTTCAGTGGAAGAGTATGGACCAGATTGCTTGTGTGCTTGCATATATGAGCAGAGAGCTCCATACCAGCCTGGGGCTTGTGGGCAGGAGACTGCCCTTCTTCAGCAGCTCTGAGAGCAGAGGGGAAGGAGGCGGAGTTGCTTTTTGTCCTAGCATCTTTTTCTGGGGTGAATCATCAGTGACTGGGGTCATGGGGGCATCCAGGGGAGCAGAGCCTGGAGGGGTGTCAGGGATTCCAATGAAGGTGGCAACTGGGGTGCTGGGCAATGTCCCTGGAGTGACCTGAGAAAGAGAAAAACCACACTGTTCAAAGCCACACTCCACCACATGGACTAGACCCACTTGCTCCTTCCCCCAAGAGCACTGATCCAGCACACCGCAGACACCTACTCCATTCACTCACTACACCTACGACAGGCAGATGCTTTCATCCTTGCCCTGTCCTGTACTGCCATTTTCCAGGCACAAAGAAGGCTGCCTGGCCAACCCGCTGATGCCCCTAACACAGCCTTTGATCCAAGCACCTGATTATCACAGACATCGAAGACGACACATATCTCCAACAGCACTGTACACCAGCCACACTACAGAATTACTGTAGAGAAAAGTCTGCAAAACGAGGCAAGGGCTTTTCCCAGACTCCTGCTCCACATGACAGATGCACAGCCCCATGTCCCAAGCCGGTCCTTCCCTCTCGCCACAGGAAGCATCCTTACCCCAGGGCTGGCCTCGTCCACAGCAGGTTGAGACAGGTCTCCCAGAGCATAGTCCCCCCCGGGAGAGGTGGAACCTGCAGGGGAGCGAACCATCACACCCGTTAATCGTCGGGGTGGATTCTTAATGGCTTGGCGAGCTGGAAGAGAAGAGGGGAAAAGTCAGATTCCATGACAGTCCCTGGGAACTACTTCTGTCTTTGTCCTAAAGGGCCCTAGGGAAACAAACATTTATATTATGGGAACTTCCTGCACCACACTAGGTTCAGTTCTCAAAATGCTACTAAAAATGGTTAGTGTATTTTAACTTCAAATTTTCCCAGCAGCCAAGTATTCTCCATCTTCTACCATTAGCACATTGGTTTATTGAATTGCTTTAAGAACTATAAAATGGATTAAATTATCAAAACAAACCTCTCCACTTTATCATCACACAGTGCTGAAGAGGAAAACTAAAGAGATGAAAAGCCTGACATTCTAATAAAGAGCTTCTTACTAATACTTCTTCCTCTTATACACTATTTTTTTTAACAGAAACATTTCTCTTCTCAGAGGTCTTTGCATTTTTCCCTGTTAAAATACAGTTCTAGAACAAGAATAAAAACTTTGTTTGCTACTCCTAGGGTAAAGGAATCCCTCTTGAACAGATCTTGACAAGACTTAAATTATCTCCCAAATGTTCTTAAGAACATAAGCATCTATCTGTGAGGAAGAGTAAGGAAGCACATTTCCAGCTTACCCTGATAAGCAGCATCTGTAGCCTTCCGCTTCACTTCTGCCTCCTCTTCCTCCATTTTTTTCTTTCTGTATATAGAACCAGAGCCTACTGTCACAGAGCATCCTGCTGCCCTTATCTTCTCCCTGCACAATCAGCCTACAGATCCCCGCCCTGTAATCTCTAGGCAATAATGAATTTCCTTGGCAGACTCAGGTTCAGTTCCTCTGAGGAGGAAAACTGAGTCAGAGACCATCAGAGACAGACAAACTTTGCAGGAAATCTTCCAGCTGACTATTAAAACATACGGAAGCGAGAGGGGTGTTGCAAGCCACCACCAAGCTCTTTACTAAGAATAAAATAAAGTTCTTTACTATACTCACAAAGATCCTCTCCATAAAACTGGTTCCCCACAATACAAATCAAATCCATTCTTAGAAGCCAAAACATCTTCCCAGTTATCTGGTATCTTTCAACCCCAAATGCACTAAGAAGCTAAAACATCTTCTCAATTATCTGGTATCTTTCAACCCTAAATGTATTGAGCAAGAGAAGTCTGCCAAGCACAAAGTTAAAGACTGACAATCTAAGAAGGAAGTGTAATATGGGAATCATTAAATAACCCACATCATAATCTCATTGCACAGCTCCTCCAGTCTATTATCCATATGTCCAGCCTGGATCAGCTCTGCATCCTTCTTGAGCTGCCTGTAATCAGAAAATCTTCTTACTTACATGATCACTGAAAAACAAATCCTAAGTAGCTCTTGTTTCACATATTTTTACCCCGTGAACCTCCCCACCTATGATTCTTCAAGATATGACCCTCAACTTCATCACAGCTTAACGTCTCTACCCAATACCTGTATTTCTCCTGTGTTTCTTTAATCATTTTCTTCAATTCTTCAACTCGTTCTGCAGTCAGTTTCCGCACAATAACATCTTCCACAGTTTCAACAACCTCTCCCTTTTCACCACGTTTTCTCCTATGGAATAAAAGGAAAACAAAACAGTTGAGGCAACCCCCCTAGAAAATCCAAGTTGTCCTTTCATAAATGGATATTGCCTGTCATTCCTGTCCAAAAGAAGAACTCTTTCAATTTTCCTCAATAATATTAGAAAGCACAATGTTCAAGCATCTCTTCTTTTAAGTTCTAATCCTTAAATGCATTCAGTATTAAAGATTTCAGAAAATTAAAAATATAAGCCCATTTCAATTTTCCAGCCAGCAGATCAACTTCTGAGTTATCTGAGATGAAACATCTAGTTTTTCTCAGTAACTCTACTAGACCGTGTTTTTAAATAACTCTACTGCTGCTTACTCACCACTACCATGAATGAATACTTCTTTCAAACATTCTGCCTTTAACTTAATTTGATGACAAGTCCCAGGGCAAAATGCTTGAACTCAGAATGAGAAGTACTTGACACTGCAAAGCTGCACTGATAGAAAACTGTCCAAACACACCACTAAAGACTATAAAGACTAAAGATAAGTACTCACTTGGGGGTCTCTGTAGTCTCCAAGAGCTCTGAATACTGGGAGGCACAATGCTATGAAGAAACAAAGTTAGATGACACCCAACACTCATCATCAGCAAGAGCCATCAACAAAGCCCTCAAATCTACTCTTCCTTCTTCAAAGATCTAACACTTTCTGAACATATCTGACAAACTGACCCACAGTTTCCTCCATAATTGCAATTTATTGTACCTCAACATAAGGAAGCATATTCTCTCCCTACTCCAGCAATGCCCAAAACTGACCTTAAAAAGAAAAAAGAGATATTCCCAAGTAACAATTTATAAATCAAAGAAAGTAAGCAGGACTTGAATTTAAGGGCTGTAGCTGTAATGCTTCCCTCTGTGAACACACTCCAAAAATGTTTCAACAAAGGAAAGAAAACAACACTATAACAGGCCTAGTTTTACAGTTTATCAGAACTAAGAAAACAGGAGGCAACACAGAAAAGAAAGAGAAAAGAAGACTTTTCCTTCCTTGAGTCTTTGGAACTCTTTCTAGCACTTTTCCTACAAAAACTCTTTGGTGCCTGTTCCAACAGACAGACACACCAAAGTATGTTACAATACAAGGACAACCACAAATGCCAATGGCAAGGAATTCCACAATTTAATTATGTGCCATGTGGGATTCCTCAGAACCTGCCTCTTGTTAGTTTTATTTAATACCCTAACTCTTATATTGGATGAGTCAGTGAACGATTAACTGTTACTCATCCTCAACACACCATTTCTGATGTTACAGACATCTCTCATACCTCCTGTTAATCATCCCTCTTTCATATTGAATGGCTCTAGCTTAATTAACTGTCCCTTACAGAGACGCTTTGGATCATCTTTCTTGACTTTTTATGAACCCTTCCCAACTTTTAATATAAGCTCAAGTTTAAATTCATAAACAGTAAAGGGCATTTAATACGTTTTAAAATAAAATTGAATAAAAGTATTTATTCTTTTTTTTTCCTATTTTTTAACCAAAAATCAAACCAAAGTATGTTCCTTACACAGCTGTCATATACCAATGGAGAACTAATTTTTTGCAAGATTCAAAATCCAATTCCTTACCTTTTGGGAAAACCAGTCAGGTGGGCGGCCTGGCTCTGCAAAAGGTTTGATAGCTCTGCTGACTGAAACCCTACAGAACAGAAATAGCAGGCCACTGTCAACCTGCTTTCTACAACAACCAAAATGCAGTGAAAAGCACTGACCTGTCCTGAAATCCATCTCTCTGAACAGTTCCCATAACCACAGTAAACTTGCCTAGATAAAACTTGCTTGAGAATTATTCAAGGAGTTTTAGGACTCCAAAACGTTTGCCTATTTTCAAACACGCCATACTCTTTGCTTTGAAAACTAAGTTTCTAGCCTCTGCTGACACTTTTATATTTCCACACAAAAGACTTTACTTTGGTGAAGGAAAGAGGCAGCAAAATACAACCATGCGCCTTGAAATGATGATCAGGAACATTTATTAAATGTATAACCAATTTATAACCACAATTTATAACCACAATCAGGTAAGCTCACCTTGTCCGATCTATAAACATGTTACTCTTTCATTGTTCTAATTCACACACTTCTGTTTTTACCCAGCAGCTATAAAACAACAAAGCCCTTCAAGGTGTCTCACGCCTCCACGTCTGGTTGAGCAGAGAGCACACGAAAAGCACAACGTGGCCAGCCGTGGCACAACCACCCAGGGCAGGAAACGCAACATGCCCATGCAGCACCGTCGGTGCTTTGTGCTGCGGGGCCCATCTGTCCCGGTAGCGCGTTGAGCCCCTCACCAGTTCTGGTCACCGCTGCGCATGACGGACGAGGCCAGGCAGAGCTTCTCGCGGATGGACCAGGGCTCCGTGGGGCCGGCGCTCAGCAGCTTGTGCTCTGCGCGGGGGAGGCCGAATGACAGCGATGCGCACCGCGGCGAGCGGCACCGGGAGCCCCGCCCCCCAGTCATAGCCCCGCCCCCGTCATGGCCCCGCCCCTCTCGCGGACCGTTAGCCCCGCCCCTCACGGCTCCCACCTCCGTTGGCCCCGCCCCCTCCCCTCAGAACCAGTTAACGGCACCGCGGGCCGCTCCCCGCGGCTCTCCCGCCCCTCGCCCCGCTCCCGCCGCCCCGGGACGCCGCTCTCCCGGCGCTGCCCGCTCCCGGCGAGGCCCCGCACTCACTGCC
>VWPW01000681.1:41839-71217 GCA_013389825.1 Crypturellus undulatus
GGGGGGGGGGTCGTGCACGGGGGTGTGTGTTTAAGGGGGTTTGCACACCGCTTCATGTGTGGGGGCGTCTCACGTGGTGGGCTCTGCCCGTGCGGGTGGTCTTTGTGTGCTCGTTGCTGTGTGCCCTGCGGTGAAGCCTTGTGCGGTGGCTGCACGTGCAGGGGGTTGTGTGATGGGGTGTGTGTGGAGAGTGTTTGCAGGGAGCGAAGCCTCCTAGAGGCTGCTGCAGCGCTGCCCCCTTCTCACTGTGCCCCTCTCTCGTCAGGAGGGCTGAGAGACGCCATGGCCCAAGTGCTCCTCTCCCCAGGGCTCTTCTCTGATGAGGAACCTGCAGCCTCCCCTGTGCTCGAATCCACTGCAACAGGGTTTGGGGCTGATGTGCGCAAGGACCTGCTGTCCGAGTTCTCTGCCATCTCTCCAGATCTTGGGGGCTCCCAGCAGGTGAGGTTGGAGCTCTTTTCTGACACACAGGATGGTGTCTTGTTGCTGCAAAAAGGTGCTGTGATACAGGGCTGACTGGCACTTTGGAGTTGGGCGGAACAAAATCTTGCCTTCAGAGATGATCCGGTTCCCCCTCACTTACCCTCCCTTGGGGATGTCCTCTGTTGTGAAGAATGTACTCTGAAGGCCACAAGCAGAAGTGCCTCTTGGTATGATGCTTGACTGGGGGCTGGTTTTGGTGTCAGGTCTTTGGGCTGTTGGCCTGATCCACTAGATACTTAGGCATTTTGAGGCACCCCAACATTTTCTTTAGAGCTTTAGAGATTACTGAGCAGTGGGTCAGGGTAGCCATATGTGAACTGTGCTGTGGTTCCCATTAGGATTCTGAGTCTGATGTACATTGGTCTTACAGCCTCTCCGGCTAACGCATCTAACCTGTGCTGACTTTGCAGGCTGTATCTGAGGACAGTAATGGGAAAGTAAAAGTATATCTCAGAGTTCGACCTCTGCAGACTACAGAGTTGGAAAAGGGGGAAGATCAGGTAAGACACTGAACTAATCAGACTGAGAGCTTGTTGGAGGAGCTGTCCTTTAACCATCGAGGTGATGGTATTTAACTCTCCTTTCAGGGCTGTGTCTGCATTGAGAACTCGGAGACCCTGCTTCTAAAAGCCCCCAAGGACTCTTTCACCATGAAGAACACTGAACGTGGAGTGGGACAAGCAGTCCATAGATTCACTTTTACCCAGGTAGGTAGCTGGGGCGTAGCTGGAATTTTTCTGAGCTTAAGCTGCCATTACAGATAGAAAAGCTGCGTAGTTAATGATCAGTGATACCATTGTGGGTTATGCTGTTCTCTTGTGCAACTTTTTATTGCTTTGTTTTGTTAAGTCTCAGCCTTTTTGGCAGCAAATGACAAGCTTATTTTGCTCATGAAGTGATCAGCTTGCTTTTTTAAGCACTTAGCCTGGAGCGATTGCTGGGTCCATGTTCATGGTGTGGGAAAAGGGGGTGGGGCAGTAGTAGTGTGTGGTATCACCTCAACAAACAGCAGTCAGAAAAGATCTAGCTATTTTCCTTGTTTTGTTTGCAGATCTTTGGGCCAGATGTGGGGCAGAAGTTGTTCTTTGATGCTACAATGAAGCAGGTGGTAAAGGATGTACTGAATGGGCAGAATTGGCTGGTTTATACCTATGGTATCACCAATTCAGGGAAGACTCACACTATTCAGGGTAAGAATACTAGATGTTAGTGGCATGTTAAGGGAGTTGTCTGCTTCTGTATGTGTGCTGAGTCCTCAGCCTGCTGTGCTTGCTCCTGCTTCAGGTACTATCAAAGACGGTGGGGTTCTGCCTCGGGCCCTAGCAGTCATCTTCAATAGTGTGGGGGACCAACTGTATCAAGCCACGGATCTGAAACCTTCACTCTCCAGTGAGGTGATGTGGCTGGACAGCAGGCAGGCGCGGCAGGAGGAGACCAAGAAACAGACCTTGCTACGAGGGGGTCTGTGGGAGGTGAGCACGCTCTTCCTAGCACGCTTATGGTAACAGGAAAGTGATGGTGCTGATACTGCAGACTCATGGTCTTTCCTTCTTCCAGGAGGAGCTATTAACACCACTGAAGAGGAGTCACAGTGCTGAATCCCAGCTTCAAGCCACCACAAGTGGCAGTTTTGACAGTGGAGTTGCTGGCCTCTCTTCATCTAGTCAATTCACCAGCCATTCAGACCTCAGCCAGACAGAAGGTACAGGTGGCAGCCTATCCTTGAACTGCTGCTTTTAACTGGGGGCTGGGGGAAGAAAGGAATGCTTCTTTGGTGTGTATGGAAGTGAAGATTCTGCATTCTCAAGATTTTTGTAGGAGAAAGATGAGGATCTCTGTGCTGAAGAACTGTGCACGTGTTATTAGTTTAGGAAGAGCTGACAAAGTCTTAAACAAAGTCTTGTGAAATGAAAAATTAGTTGCAACTTAACTCATTTGTTGATAAGCTTATTGAGCACCTGAGCATCATGCTATGGGCATAGGTGGAAGGCAGGGTGCCTAAGGTGACAGGCTGCCTTGAGCATTTATACCCAGACTGTTAAACCTAGCGGCTACTAGCTCATTGGATGTCCAGAAGAGTCATCAAGGTAACCAGGACTATAACTTAGTCCATGAGGGGCTCCTGTTTACGATATCTGGTACTTCTATAGTGGAGATCAAGCATATAGAAAATCAGCAAGGATGATGCTGCTAAAGGAAGCTTAGAATGTCTGCCTGGGTATAGGCATTAGAGGATGCCTGGGTTGGAGAAGGGGAGTATAGAGTAGATTTGAGGCTGGGGTAGTTTTTCTGCTGAGGAAAGATACCTCAGCATCTAGTTAAGCCACTCAGGTTAAACTTATGAAAGGAGCAATCCTGCATTTTCTTCTTATTTTTTCCCAGAACTGGGTCCTCACTGGGCTGACCTGGACCGGATTTCACTCACTACCACAGCAGATGTGCAGTTCTCCATCTGGGTCTCNTACCTCAGCCTCTAGTTAAGCCACTCAGGTTAAACTTCCTCTTATTTTTTTCCCAGAACTGGGTCCTCGCTGGGCTGACCTGGACCGGATTTCACTCACTACCACAGCAGATGTGCAGTTCTCCATCTGGGTCTCCTTCTTTGAGATTTACAATGAGTTAATCTATGACTTGTTAGAACCAACTCCACCAGGCCAGAACCGCAAGAGGCAGACGTTGCGGCTCTGTGAAGACCAGACTGGCACTATGTGAAAGGTACATTTCAAAGCCTGAAAAATATTTAGGGATTTAGATGCTAGAGGTGGGCCTGGGTGGATCATACTTGCGGGACTCCATGGACTGAGTTGGTGGCTTAGCAGGAATGTGTTGGGGAGCATGTGCTGTGACCCCTTAGGTTTCTGATGTCTAGATGCTACTAGATAACTATTTCTCTGCTAGTCTCCTGAATGACTTGTCCAATGCATGTCTGCTTTTCCAGATCTAAATTGGATCAATGTCCGCAATGCTGATGAGGCCTGGAAGCTCCTGAAACTGGGTCGGAAAAAACAGAGTTTTGCCAGTACCCACATGAACCAGAACTCCAGTCGCAGGTCTGGGGAGGGAACAGTGTGTTTAGACTTACTCACACAATTCTGAGGAGATTTTACAGGCCATATTTCTATTTTTAAATATCTGTCTTACAGTCACAGCATCTTCTCTATTCGGATTCTGCACTTGCAAGGAGGTGGCAGTGAAGTTGTTCCCAAAATCAGCGAGTGAGTTTCATGCCCTTTAGGATTGTGTGTGTTTTCCCTCCTGTGGACTCATATTTTTATTTCTCTGCTGTGGTTATGGATCTGGGTATGGAAATATCCTGAGGTGGATATAGTTAAAAGTGCTTGGAAGGAGCAAATGTTCCCATTAAGTCCTGGAATTGCAGTGGGAAAGAGTCTGAGGAGTGCTGCCGAGTACAACCTGGTAGTTTTTAGGCTCCCTCAATAAGGGTGAATGTGGGTAACTTTGTCCTTGTACTAAAACTGGTTTGATTGCTGCTAATCCCTGTTCTTGGGATGCCGTTATCTGGAAATGAGTTGACCCAGTACCTGGAAAGTCCCTGTCCTGAAGACTGACAGATGATCTTCAAACTTGGCACCACTAAGCTATTACACTATCACCTGGCCCTACAGGATTACACTATTACTGTAGCCCTACAGTTTAGATAAGATACTGCTGCATGGTAAGATCTGTACTGCAAAGGTGCTCCTGCACACTAAGGAAGCTGGAACAGGGTGAGCAGGATAAGATAATCACAGGGTGTCTGACTTCTAACCTGGGTAGGACAGGGCAAACCCAGAGGGTCATATTTATCTCCTGCCTCTTCAGGCTATCACTGTGTGACCTTGCGGGGTCAGAGCGCTGCAAGGACCAGAAAAGTGGGGACCGAATGAAAGAGGCAAATAACATCAACACCTCCCTGCACACACTAGGCCGCTGCATTGCTGCCCTCCGCCAGAACCAGCAGTCCAAGTAAGTATTGAAGACATCATGGGAGGATATGTGGGAAGCTGTGGTGGTTTTCCGTGGGCTCACTCCTGTCTCTCCCCATAGACTAAAGCAGACTGTGGTTCCCTTCCGGGACAGCAAGCTAACCCGGGTGTTCCAGGGGTTCTTCACTGGACGTGGACGCTCTTGCATGATTGTCAACATTAACCAGTGTGCATCTACATATGATGAGACTTTGTATGTAGCCAAGTTTTCAGCCATTGCCAGTCAGGTGAGTTGTACATCTCAGCATCATGGAATGCTTGGGATACTTCTTGCTTCTCTGGGAATGGGGTTATTTCCATCACAAGGGAGGGCAGGGATACTCGCAAGTCCTCCCTTGCTGCTTCAGTGAATTATTGCCACTTTAGTATTTTCAAGTTCAGGTAAAATTAGAAGCTTGACAAACTGCAGAAAAGCACCACAGTTCAGGACTGCATGACTTGCATGTTTTGTGCACTTTTTCCTTCAGCTTGTTCAGGCACCTCCCATGAAGGTAGGACTTCCATCCATACAATCAATTATCAAAGAACACAGCAGGCGAACCAGCCAGGGGCCAGAGGCGGTGGTGAAAGAAGTAGAATCGGAAGATGACAGCGAGGATGAAACAGAGATCACCATGTATGAGAAGGAGGTGGGTGTCTTGCATCCTTTATAGATAGAGGGACGTGAACATGACTTAGCTTTGATCTGGGAGGTGGAGCTGGAGCCCAGAAGAATGTGGAAATGTTAGACCAAGAAATTGGGAATCCAAGAAAACATTCAACAATTGGTCAAAATCTGAAGGCTTAATTTGGAAGCACTTTGCCATCTGTAAAATAGGGCTAGTAAGCACTCAGCTGCAGACCACGCTCTCTGCTACGCAAGAGAAATCTAGAGATTGGAAAGCCAAATGTGTCTTTAAAGAAAAATCTTTTCTAGATACTTGGCATGGGCAGGTGGGCTTGCTGAAAGATTAAGAAATGGAGGAGATGGACATTAGATTGAGATGGAAGTTGAAAGATTAATAGATTTGAGTTGCAGTGTACCAAGGTGGCAAAAGCCTGTGCAGTCCTGAGCAGTGCAGGAAGAGAAACTGTTCTAGAGACGGATCCATCTGGAGTGCAGCGTTTAGGCAGTCTCACTGGAGAGGAATTCAGAGCAAGGCTGGCAGCTTCTCTTTACAAGTGACTAAAAGCACCTTAAACCTAGATTCTCAGTCTGGGGTCCAAGATTAGCAAGGAACTCCTTTTTTCCAGGCCTTATTTCTGTTGTGCAGTGCGTGCAAAACAGCTTTGTGTCCTTACTGCAGGACTTGTTGCGTATAGTGGATGCTGCACGAGAGCTGCTAGTGCAAGAGCGGCAGGAGAAGCTGCAACTAGAAATGCGCCTCCGTGAAGAGATCTGCAATGAGATGCTGGAGCACCTGCAACAGAAAGAGCAGTGGTGCAGGTACAGCTTACTCTGATCACCCTCAATCTGTGAACTGTGATGGAGGGGAGACCACAAGCAGCCAGATCTCATGCCTGTAGTTATTTGCTCTCTCTTTAGCCAACATGTGGATGCCCAGAAGGAGCTGCTAGAGGAACTGTATGAAGATAAACTAAACAACCTGAAGGAGGCACTTACTGACTATTACCAAGAGGAGATCCAGGTTTGTTCAGGGGAATGGAATGACATCAGGAAGTGGTAGTGGGTTTGGGAAGGGAGCCAAGATGTTTGAATCTAGGTAGCTGATTATTGTGTAAACTGAGAGCAAGGGTTTTGCTTCTATATGCTTGTAGTATTCCTTGATAGCTTGATCAACATCTCTTGGTTACTGCTTGATATAGTTCACCAGCCTTTCTGTTTTTCAGCCCTTAGTTTGCAAGCTAAGGTATCCCCATTCCAGTTCCTCTATTTGCTCAACATAAACTATTTTCCTTTACCCCTTGACTCTGTAGTAACCTGCTTTACAAACTGCAAGTTAACATAAGTTCTGTGAAAGGCCTCTGAAGATGCCAAATCCCTAAAATCTTTTGTGAGAAAGGCTTGAAAAAAATAGGCTCGAGAAGTGGTTTCGGTGTCTTCACTTAAGGACACTAAGTGCTGGGACTAGTGTGTAAAGTGCATGATTTAAGAAAATCTCCTGGAAGACATGGACACAAGTTACTGAAGTTTCAGTAAGCAAAAGCTATGTTAAGAAATCTTTGTTCTTTATAAGCAATTTTGCTTTCTTAGGTCCGTGATGAGAAGATAGAGGAGCTCCAAGCTACTCTGCAGGAGGAAAAACAAAAATTGGAGAACCTGCGTACTAAGCCGATGGACTCGGAGCAAGGACTGCGTAGATCAAAGCGAGTGGCTGCCTCAGGCACTCTGCAACAGGAACTGCTTGAAACTAAAGCCAAACTAGAGAAATGTGAGACAGAGTTAAATACAGCAACAGCAGGTAATGAAGTGGTGCTGCACTGGCTCTGAACAATGTTGGAGGTCTCCCTGCAGAAGGGTAGAGAGTATAGTATTTTGTACTAGATTTGGACATCCTAAAACCACTATTTTGAGTTGAGATAAGACAGGAATAGGGTGCATGGTGGAATTGTCCTTGTTTACCTGATGAACACAGAACCTAGAAAGTCCCTTTGCTTAACCGAAGGAGGATGAATGCCGTGTCTGCACAAATCCAAAGCCTTGCTCAGTTTGCCTGTAGCATCTTTTCTCAAAGGGCTAAATTGAGGAAAAAATTATGCCTTATGAATGTGCTGTAGCTTGCTGCTTTTGTCTGTTCCCAGAGCTGCGCAAATACCAGAAATTAGTGGAGCCGCCTCCCTCTGCCAAACCCATTACAATGGATGTAGACAAGAAGCTGGAGGAAGGACAAAAGGTAAATTCACTATTCTGTTATGGAAAGAAACTCTTGCAGGGGAAAGTAGTTGCTAGTTTAGAGTATTTGTAGCTGTTGACTGCATGCTTTTAAAGGAATTGTTAAAGGCAAGGTCAAAACAGGCCTTTATCAGATGTTTGGAAGGTGCTGCTACCAGTGATATCACTAAATCTCACTAAGATAAGATCTCAAAGCTAAACGTTATGTTAAATCTCCTTCCCTATAGAATGTCAGATTGCTGCGGTCAGAACTGCAGAAACTTGGGGAGTCTCTGCAGTCTGCAGAGAGGGCGTGCTGCCACAGTACAAGTGCAGGGAAGCTCCGAGAGGCCCTCTCTACTTGCGATGACATTCTGTCCAGACAGGTAACATGTCTGTCTTGGGGGGTTGCAGGGGATTGAGACCAAGGCATTTTGCCCAAATCAGCAGGTAAACCTCTAATATCCTGCTTTCTCAGGACCAAACGCTGGCAGAACTGCAGAACAACATGATGCTGGTAAAATTAGACCTGAGGAAGAAAGCAGCTTGTATTGCTGAACAGTATCACACTGTGCAGAAGCTCCAGGCTCCTCCAACATCATCTACCTTAAAGAAACGGTTCTGTGCCAACAGGGAAAACCTCCAACCAAATCAGCCTCCTGGTAAAAAGCCCTTTCTGCACAACCTTCTATCACGTTCAGCTACCCGTCCTGCTGGCAGAGGCTGGCAACTTCGTTCGGTTGCTCTATGACTCTTACCAAAGCGATCTCTGCCCCACTATTATTGGAACAGGTGGCAAATCCAATATAATAGCATCTGTTTTTCTTTGTGCGCTTGTTTTTTATTATCGTAGCTGCTTGAGAGCTTATGTAAACATTTGTATATGTATAGTTAAACTTTTTAATCAAAACCAACGTGGATAAATGAGGTTTGTAACAAACACTAAAATGAGGAAAGGTCTTTAAATATAAAATAATGTGCATGATCAAAGTTGTTTAACAAAAGCAGAGGTTTAGGTGAGTTCTCTTCAACTATATTGGCACATAATTGAGTTCACAGGATCCTCTGTGAAAGATATTCTGCCTTCCTTGAATTATAATCCTTTATTAAAGTATACACGTTCTAATTCAGGGCTGCTCTCTCGGATCTTGGCTTGCAGTTCTGGCTCCAAGTGTGCTACAGCCATGGAACTAAGCAAAAGAAACAGTAACATTGTTATATATAACAAGCACTTGACTCTAAGAAAGATGATGCATCTGGTTCAACTTAGTGTTTGTGGGCTTGTGTGTTTCCTTTTTTGTGAACAAGTCATGCTCACTGTTTGGGATGAATGATTTCTCAAATGACAGCAGGATGTTCTATTGATTCAAACAGCTGAACAGCTACTGTCATGAGGTTAGGAATCAAGTTACTTGAGGTCATAGGTCATTCATGGCAATAGTAGCTTCCCTTCCTAAAACTTTGTTTTCTTGAAAACAATGTATATGCTTATTTAACTTACTGCATGACTTTTTTTCAGTTGAATAAAGATTTATTTTATAAGACTCATCTCCCAGAAAAGTGAATTTGGCTGCCAGATCATGTAAACAGCTGCAAGTTGATCTTACTTTCTTATGAAACTTAGCAAGCAGATGTAGTCTCCATGAATGTGAACTTGAGAGCCTGGTTAAAAGCAGGAATTACATCCAAACTGCCACTTGCCTACTCTTAACTGATTTGGTTTCAACTTGCATCTTCTGGGTTGCATTTGGCATCTTGTACTTAAACTCAATGAATCTGTCCCTCTTCCATTACTACTGGTTGCTAAAATTAAGACTCTCATTTATATTACATAGTGCAGCTTGAACTAAATTTAATTGTCAATAACTCCTTCAAGTTTCACTAGTGCTTTAAGGTATTAAGAATACTATTCCTGTGACAACTTTAGTCCTGAAATAGTGTTGCATTGATGAAAAATTCTTACTTGGGTAAGGTTAATCAGGTTACAAATAAGCATGTATATTCAAGTGCTGTTCTCTGTAACTACTGGCAGTTATCCATTGAAAATTAAATGCACTCTGCATTTAAGATATGAGCTTATTGAACAACACTGTGTTGCCTAGGCTATGTTAGCCTCTTTATGAATCACTGCTCACCTTCTCAATCTGAAATGGTCTCTATAAACTATTCCCCTAGGCCTGTCATCTTGTTTACTAACCCTCTAGAAATGGCATCTCTGAAGCTGCTAGGCATTTATGAACAAACAAGTCCAGTTCAGCTATGATGTATTGCTGATAAATAACAGTTACTACTTTGCTGAATTTTCTCATGCTTATCACATCTGTTATGTGGGAAGTGAGACTGTATCCTCACAGAGGCATTATTTGTGTGTCTTTCTGCAGTACCTTGCATGCACCTGAAAATTAATATTAAAATAAAAATAACAAAGGAAGACTACATACCTTTTTTGAGGAAACAGGGCACAGCACAAGGGTGTTGCAAAGACAAGACTAGAGAAAATTGAAAAAATGGGTTTACAGTGTTTAGGATACTGAAAGAAAAATCTAAAGCATTAAGCATGATAATAAGCATTCTACCTAATTTGCTTCTTCTTTTTTTTAAGTAAAACAGTTGGGAAGTGTTGGGTAACCTTTACATTTTACACACTGTAGTGCCTTATGGATTTATTTACCTACTATCCAGTAGAAAATGCATCAATGTTATGCTTACAAATGTATATAAAACTCTCATTCAGTATCCTTTCACAGCACTTTACATAAGTGCACAGGACAAAATGCTAGAGAGATTCAAGCTCTCAAGGAGATCTGCTTCAAGAATTCATCAAAACTACAGGATTAGGTTCTGGCCATCAGTGATGGAGAAAACAGCTCAAGCACCCTTTAAATTAAGCTGTCTGGTGCCTTTTCTTTGCCACTCCCTTTCTCCCCCTTCCCTACTCTTCTTTTGGCATCTTCTTCATTACTAAATGCTTGCTTTTTTGTCATTATCAGTTACAAGTAAAGTAGCTGCTCTGGTCTCATCAATTTCTGAGCTCAGTTGAGGAACAATTAATTTCTGTGGTTTCTAGCCCTAATCTGCATAGGCCTTTCCTTTAAATAGAAATGTTTCCACCTTTTCCTTCAGAAAAACCTTGCAGGTACATTTTAAAATAGCAGCTGTGATTCAAGGAAATCACTCACCAGAAGCCAACTAATCCAACTTGAATGGGAGCACTCATCCAAGGAAATCTCTGTTTAAAAAAAAACACACAGTGAGTATGATATCTTTTCCCCCCTTTCCCACCTTCCTGGAAGTTTCTTGTAGTGTAAGGGACAGATTAGATCTAAAAGACTGTTGGATACAGAGAAGGCAAAATAGTTACTGGAATACCTTAAGCTTTAGCTCTAATTTGAGAGCCTGATCCAAATTCCTTTGAATGTAATAGAAAATGCCCAGGGATATCACTTCATACAGATATCCTGAGTAAGTGTCACTAAGAAACTGCCATAGGTAGTTGACTGTTTTCCTTGTGTCCCAATTGTGACTTGAGTGTGTTATCGTTTCCTCTGTGAGTCCCCTATGCTCATAGAATTTATCAAGAGCGCCAGATTCTGTAGCAATACAGCCAGTACTGCAAGGTCTTGAGGGAACAGCAAATTTGGGCTCAGACTCTCTATGCAGAGGTAGCTCTGCCTACAGCCCCTCTCTCTTCACTGACACTCAATGGTTCTAATTTACAGCTGGGGATTTATGTGCGTGCAACAGCAGCTGTCATCCAAAAAGCAGAGGTCCTGCTTCTCTTAGCCCTTTCTCTGTTCTCATAATTTGCTTTGTGAGGTACACGGGTAAGTTCCTACATATCAGTCTAATAATTAGAGTTCTGCAAGAATGCCGCTTCTTCCTTACCGAAAGAAAAAACAGTGGAGAAAGTGGGGAAACAGCACAGAACAACAGAATGCAACCCCTAAGATACGGACACTTATTTTTAGTACTTCCTTCAGTATTTTCATTTTTGCAGAACTCAACTATGTGTCAAGAAATGTAAGTTTTCTCGTAGGTCTTTAATGATTTAGGAACCCCTCCCCGCCCCCTTCAGTGTTAGAATTTTAGTTCAGATTAATTACTATTGAAATAAAACCAGACCTGTTTAAATGAGTCATGGGCTTTTGTTGTTACAAGAAAACAAGTGCCTTCAATAAGCAGGACACACACAAGTGCTGCTATAACAAAAAAGTTGATTTTGAAACAAAACTGCTACTCAGTCAAAATTACCCATTATAGTAAGTACAAAGTTGATGCTTTGTGCAAGAAGTGTTTCTCAAGCTGTAGAAGTTAAGAGAGAACTGGTGTACAAGAGATGGTCAGTATTTAAAGGTAGAAATGGAGAAAAGAGGTTTGGAAAGCTCAGTAGGTTGATGGTGGTGCTATAAGTAGTATGAAAAGCATGGAAAACAAGCCTGAAATAAGCTCTCTCCAGAGCTTGAGAGTAAAGAGGAAATGATGTAGAAGACTGCTGCTCTTTTTCTTGGAGGCAGTCTGTAATCCAGAAATGAGTGCAGGAAGAACTGTGCAATTCAGCAAAAACCTGCAAGAATAGATAACAAATGGGAAACAATAACAGTAGCAACAAGTATAGAGAGTGAATGCAGTAGTCCTCTGCTGTGCTGACATTTGCTATGTCCATCTTGACTCTCAGCTGATGTAAGTTTACTGGAACAAAAAATAAGCTTTGTACGTTGGGAGAGTTAAAGGCAAGAGATGGTGTGACCTACGGCAGAGGAACAGGCAGCAGACAGTGCTAATCACACCTAAGCACGAGGGCCCAGCTACTGGGGGGCGGCCAGCAGCTCTGATGTGTATTTGGGAAAAGAAGACAAATTGCATGCTGTAAAAGACTGCAATTTAAGAGAACTAAGAGAGAAGAATACTAAGTGTGAGCTGAGACATTTACCAGAAAGGCTCCAAACCTGATTTTATAAATAAAAGGAGCGTTAGAGGGTATTGTAATATTATCAAGTAGTGGTTTCAAACCTTTAACTTATTGATCATTAAACTGAAAGACTAGAGGTGCCCAGCAGTGGCTACAATGTGTGATGCCTGTTACATTGGTTGGAATATATTTTATCCAACAATAAAGTTACATTACTTTTCAAGAGAGTTATCAGACTACACTAATTAAAGAAAGTTGGTGAGGAAAAAAAGATCTAAAAGGGCAATATTAAGAATTGTAACTGTCCAGGGAATAATTCTTGAAAAAAAATTAAGCAGGTCTCAAATGCAGGCTGTACATCCCTACAAAGAGATAAAATAGAGAAGGATGCTTAGTGTGCTAGAGATCTATCACTTAACCTAGGAAGAAGGCAGTTTCAAATGAATTAGGATTTAAGTTCCAGATGACTTCATGGAATCATTAGCAGTTAGTACAAATGAAGAAAATGCAGAAATGAAAATTAAGCAAACAAAAGACACAAGGAAAATCAGAGATTTCCTAAAATTTTTTTTCATTGTTAGATCTTAAAGTTTTCCAGCTCTCCCAGCTTAACTATGCCTGTTTTCCAGAAGATGAATAAATGAATGAAATAACAGTTAAACTAGGAATGCAAGGAGGAATCTAAGGCATAAGACATTCAAGAATGATAATTAAAAAAGGTGGTCTGTTCTAGTATTGTAACAGTTTTGAATACGTAGTTTAGCTGCAGTTTAACAGAATCCAAGTGGCTTGTTTTATAGGATGCAAGAGGAACTTAGTAGAATTAACTTGAATGTCAACATGGTATGCAAAATAGGAGAAAAACAGCAGATGAGGCTGCAAGAGTGATGATATAAATTAAAACTTCAGTGTAAATTGGAGTTTAAGAAGTTCTATGGAAGAAAAATTATTTCTTTAGGAGAAAGGTTATATGTCAAATCTATAAATCCTATGCCTCACAATAATGTTGTTTATGGTTCCTTTTGCAGCAGCAGATTCGTTTCTGCACATGGTCATAGCTAGTCAAGTGTAAATCAACAGAGATAATGAATACAGGCATTAAACAGCCTAATCATCAGGAACCATTTACAGTGCTTAATAACATAAAATGCATGCCAAAGCCACTGCTGAAATCTAGGAAATAAAAAAAACATTTAGAGCTTTCAAGGCAAGAAATAAATAGGTTCTTTTTAAGTCAGCAACTATGTGTTCATGTGTTTGCATTTTGAAAATATTCTTGAACCATTTTCTAATTGTAGCTATATGGAATATTGTAATTCCCACCAATGTTTCCATCAAAATCCCCTCAAAACAGTGTCAGAACACAGGAATAAACACTACTATATAACCTGCTTCTACTTCAAACATCAGAGAATAACATCCTGCTATCTCCAAAATGTGCAGTCCATAAGTACTTGTTTCTATCCCACTGCAGATTATCATTCTATTTTCTTATTTAGCAACCATTTGCTTATTTTCTGGCCTTCCTGTGTGTTGGTTAATGGGCTTTGGCAGGCATACAAAACTCTTTTCAGGAGTGATGATGTGCAAAGCAAAGGCTAAGAGAAATGAGTTAGTGAAGCGTTGTGTGGGTGGTGTCAGAGGACTGCAAATGGGATGGTGCTTCTGAAACCTCAAAAGAACATGCACAAGCTGCTTGTTAAAAATGCAGCTCATTCCTTAATGGTTTTAATACTAATCTATACCAAGTGTTACCACTGACTAGCTGCAGAGCAGTGTTTCACCTGAACTCACAGTCTTTGAGGCTGAGGGGGAGGAACAGGTGAGCATAAACGGTCATGATGGTACCAAAGACCACTGAGTAGTCACTGAAGAAATCTCTCATTTTTGCTGATCTGAAAAATTCACAACACCCTTATATTGATTATACTGCATTAAAAAAAAAAAAATCAATATTTGTCTCCAAACCCTGTGAAAACCTTCTACAAATGTCATGTATTTGATGGTTGACATCTTGCCCATGTCAAATCCATGTAAAACCATCTTTCTCTAAATTTATAAATATTTTGATATTGGCAAATAAATATTGCTGTTTTGAGTAATTTATTCTCAGGAACGTAACAATATCACAACCTGCTTCAAGTCGCTGTCCCAGCAGGGTAGGGCTCAAAAGACAATTTGGAAATAGCCAAATCAATAAAAGGCATTTATGCTATAGAATAGCAGTATATTTGAACACATTGCACTCTCGCTTCTTTTAGGAGATATAAGCACCTTGCACAAGCTTCTACTCTAAACCTCAAATGCTGCATTTCCTACTCCTAAATCACGAGAAATAGTGTTTTTGTTTAAAAAAGGGGGAGAAAAACAAAGTGCTTGAAGAAAACTAAGTTTTCAAAATTCAAAGACACTTGGAACTTCTTCCTAGTGTCTCATTTATATACTTAAGACACAAGCATTTTCAAATGATGTAAATCTAATTCAGCATAGGAAATATAAGGAGCAGAAATAATATTAAATATAATTTAAATATTTAGTTTTAGGAAGTTTCATCTAAATAAATGAGCAAAACTAAACAATGTCAGCAGCACTTTTCTAATGAAGGGTCTGGAAACTCAGATTACATTTTTTTTTGTCTTCAACAGAAATGAGTCAGGCCCTTCTGGGCTATTAGTTCCAGCTTGTCTGATGTGTTTCACAGGCAGCTAAGAGTTTGTCTGTAGCTAGGCAAGGAAGTGAAGCAGTGGTATCAACTGGCAAAGATGACACTCCTTTACTAATAAATGAACCCAGTCCCTCAATTGAAAATTGTTTTTCTCACTTTAGACAACATAATAATGATAATAATAATAATTACAACAACATCTAATGCATATTCAGGGTATAATGTTGACTTAGTTATACACTAACACCACGTTTTTGAAAATGACTTCACACTATTTTAACATAAGTAGAATATAAGAAATGTATCATCTTTACTGAAACGTGCCTATTCAATGACTACCCTGCACTTGCTTTTCCAGTAATTTTAAAAGGTCACTTTTAAAAGAGGTTTTTAGTATCATTAATATTTCCAAACTCAAAATACTACTACAGCAGATAAGCAATGCTTCCTTATTAATAATTTCTGGGAGAAAAAAAAAGTTTTTTTCATTTGTTTGTAATTAACCATATTTCAAATCTTGAAAGAAGAATCTTTATTAACTAGGAGGAACAGTGCACTTTAAGAAAAATCACTAGAATAACAAAAAAAATCAGGTTTCCAAGAGAAAAAAAAAAACAGGAAAAAAAAGATAAGAACCCATCTGTGTCTGCCTGTGAAAGGCACAAGGAAAGCAGCCTCCTAGCTGTAAAGCAGCCTTTACAGCCTTGCTGCTCATATAGTCCAACTTCTCAGATCAGTTCATCTTCATGAGGAGTGCTCTGCTCATGCTTTGCACAGCATCTTAGGAGGTGTTTGGGAAGTGCAGGGAATATTTAAGGAAAGATCATGTTTGAGTAGATATATGAAAGCATTTTGCCAAATTCATCTGGCAAAATCTTGTGTACAGGGAGCAGTGCAGTGGAAAAAAATGAAAAGCTGGCAGTTTTAAAATGCTTGGAGCTCATCTATCTCTGACTATCTTATTTAAAATATTAAGGCTTTGATACAGACAAGTACCTGCTTTTGTTATCCCCTCATTCAATTGGGTTGTGCCTGTGACTTAAATTCTGGTTATGGGTAATTGTTTTCCTGAACCAGTGGCGTAGCTCCCTCAGCTTGTTTGTGACTGGTTTCAGCTGAGATTTGATTTTTTTTTTTTTTTGAAAGAATTACTTAGGTTCTCCCAGATTTGGTCTTAATGGTTAATTGCTGGTCAGAGTTGGAGGACTCTGAATTTCAGTTCAACTTTTTAGTACTCAGCACTCTCTAACTACTCATTAAAATACTTTAATAAAGTTAAGTCACAGTTACAAGTTTTTATGATGTTTCTTTCTAAACAGACAAACTCCAATCTTATCCTATAGGAAGGGAAAATAATTGGCTTTCAGTAGCAAGTTCTTTTTCTAACTACAACATTTGGCAGGGAAATATGAAGACTCAAATAGTATTTTAGATATAATGAAAATATTAACTTACGATATAAATATATGCATATAGATTGTTGAAAAGACTAACCTTTAGAAAGGCTCTCTTTTCCAAAGTATTCATTATAAAAGGAGGAATTGCTGCAAATGAGAGAAAAAAAAAACATGAACCTTGAAGAAAAAGGCATTCTATTTTAATATTCTGTTAAGATGAACTAAAATATATTAAAACACATTTTTAACAGCCATTTATCATTAGCTGAGCTTCCATTACATTCTGCTAATTAAGATACTGGATTGCTATTTTACAAAGATAGACTCCCCAGTAAGTACAGTTTCTAATCTCACACTAAACTAAACCTGGGCTCAAAAAGCTAGCACTGGTCAAAACACACTCTTCCCTAAACCAATTTCACTCGTGTAGAACTACTGTACCTCTACCTACTAGCTACAACTCTTCTGCAAAAGCATCTCAAGAACTTTTGTTGTACTTAAATGTATCACACTATGGCTGTTTTTGCAGTAAGAAGTGCCGTTCTTCCATATGGAACTTCTTAGCATGTTAATACTGCCTGGAAAACTCTAAGATAATTTGGTCTCTGGAAAAAAATAGCTGTACAGAATTTAAGCTCTCCTCACTTCAGAAACTAGTAATCAAGAGCTGCATTGACTGAAGTTGTCCTTACCCATGCCAGGAGCAGCCATCAGAATCCTTGATATAACCACCTGAGTAATTGCCTGCTGAGCTGCTTTGGTTGATTCACCCAGTCTGTTTTCATTCTCATCTGTGACAGGGATTCCAAACTTGAGTTCCCTGTTGGAAGATATAAACCCATGGAGTTCTGTTTTCCAAGTTCATCTTTAACACTCTTTGGTACAAAAGATTTCAAAAGGCAGAGGAGTTGTGGAAAAAGCAAGCCGTTGAGTATCTGTAACAGCAGTCTACCACCTGAGTCTGATCACATCCCTTCCAGACGGGAAAAGAGAAGACCTGCTATCTCCGCAGTTCACAGAAGGGACAGGTTCCTTCAAAAAGCAATTTAGAAAATTTGAATTTTCTGGACTGCTCTCAAAGTTTACTGTCTTCTCCCACAGACAACAGAGGGAACACATGAAAATTAGTTTCACTGAACTAAAAAAAGTATGTCTGTGTGAAAAACTCCTCCAAAACATTCTAGTCTTAGAGTTTTTGATTTATCCAGTAACATCATGTTTTACGATATGCAAGTAGGTATGAAAGAAACTATGTTTCTATAACTGTATTACTCTCTATGAGATATTTTGCTCAAATGCAGGATTGGGTGTTAAACCCATACCAAGCAGAACTTCTAGGAGAGCAAGAAGCAGACAGAAGGACACGTATATTGAGGACTGTATTAAGTCTTCTTGCCTTTTATAAGAGATAAAATGGATCGATTTGTAGTTTTAGTCAAATCAGATTACGCATGAAATTATATTTCTGTGAACAGGCATATTTGTGTAATCTCAGATGACTGAAGAGAACTGCAGACCCTGACTTCTATGACTTCTCTATATGAGATTTGAAGAACCATTTTTGAAATGACTACATTTTTCCAAATAGGAGCTCTGTATTTAAAGAGTCCACATGATCAAGTCTTGGAGGACATGTACTTGATTTCTGAGATTCAAGACTGAAGAAATAAATGGATATTTATCTGAAGAGAATGAGCACATTCTATTTTATATGTGTCACAGTCGATCAACCAAAACAAGCATGAGATTTTAGCAAGGTTCTGAAAAAAGCTTGGACATCTATAACATGCTTTATTTAGTGATGTGTTAATCTAAAAACCTGACAACATCATTTTCTTGTAGAATGAGTGTGATATTCTTTCTTTTTCTTACCTTTGTCTCATGAGTGGAATATTAATACAGTTAGCAGCAGCAACAGCAGCAAAAGGAACAAACCGTCCTATGAGAGGTGACACATGCTGTGAAAAGCACAGAGAGAAAAAAAATACAGGAAAAACAATTACATTACGATCTTTTTCTCAAAGGTCATATTAAGATGAACTTCATATACTAGGGATAGACCAAATTTATTTCCTTTAATTTAAAATTTGTTGAAAACTCACCAGTGAGGCCTGTAGCAAAATAACAAACAAGCAAGACTCAGGTCATAACTACTTTCATTACAGTGAACACTAGCATGAGATTGGGAAAATAATCTTAATTTGGTAGCATCATGGCAGAGCAGTGTCAGCTTCTGGGTACGTCTGTCAGCCCAAGGGCAACACTAAATGGACCTCAGCATCAGTGTCTGCACTGGCAATGCTACAACCAGCAGACATCTATGCTAGCTGCTTTGCATCTAAGGCCACTGACTTCAGAAACCACTCCTCTCATCAATATACTATATAATCTGATTTGCTCTCTTAAAATAGTCTCTCTCTATTAAATAACTGTCAATACGCTACCATTCCTAGTACTTTAAAGCATAAGCAAAGGGGTGCAGAATAGATTTTTGTTATTTTCTGTAAGGAAACTTTTATATATCGTGCTGTACATTTGTTTAAAAAAAATCAAATTTTCTACATTGAACAAGTTCAATTGATAAAACACATCTTGGCAAGTTCTAACAGTCTGTCTTGAGTCAGCTTCCATGTTTGCTGAGGCAATACTACCCTTTTTAAAACATACTTATACCTTTTATGGTCATATTCAGATACTGGGCACACGTCTTAGTAATTACGCATCCACTCCAGTTAACAAAAGCTTTTAGATACTTGGACAAGTAACAAAGAAACTGTAAAATGGCCACCTTCATTGGATACAGTTTGTGTTACCAAAACAGCAATGCTCGGACATTTAAAACATATTGAAGCCATCAATATGGGGGAAAATAGAGCTGGAATCTAAAGGGAGGTGCCAAAGGCAATTAGAGTTCCATACTGGGAGCTGTGCAAAACACGACACAGATGCAATGGAGGAGAAATGAGCCACTGGTATTTCATAGAACAGCAAAGTGTATTTAAGAATGGGAAAAAATATCAACAATACCTTTGTTAGTGCATTAAGTCCTAAAGCAGTTGCAACAGCACCTGTGGTAGCAGAAATATAGGCTGTTCCCAGCTGGCTAAAACAAAAATAAAAATGTTTGTACATACACAACATTTATATCACTTGAAAAATTATTACTTTTTCTATATTTAATTTTCTAATCACTTAAATCTGTGTGGGCAATTTAAATGTCTAAAGCAATATGTACAACGATAATTGATATCAACTGCACCAGAACCCACACACGCAGCTAGCTATGTTGTGAGCGTCTAAATTCAACTTAATCTGCCTTCAAACATACTTTACATGCTTCTCAACTAGCAGGTATGGGGGTATACCCTCTAATCCACCACTTTCTCCAGAAGGTCAGAAAGCAGCCTGCCTCAAAAACAGGGAGGTTAGAACTGCAATTAGTCTCCTATTCATGATTTTTAGCATTCTGCATCTATTTTATTTCTTTCTTTGCCTTCAAGTAAATAGAAGTAGTGTTCAGGTCAATTCCTTGAAAGCTCCAGTTTGCAAATAAGCACTTGGTGTGGCATGTGCTGCATTGTAGGACACAGGCAGGAGAAGGCAACACATTAAGTTCCACACAAAACATCAATTTAGAAATACTGTGGTATAACACAAAACTGATGCAGCATTTTCAAATGATTGATCAGTGCAGTCAGATTTCTATTAAATCCTATATTGTTTTTAGATGCTTATAATCATGGTGCTAAGACTCATCTTTAAAGGGGGAAAGCAGATATCACCTCAAGACTTCTATTCTAAACCTATCAAGTTGGTATTAAACATAGATTACCAAACCTGTCTATCACCTCAAACTTTAAAGCCTAGCTGTGTCCAAACGCATTGGACAACTAGTTACAAACACATCAGAACTATGTAGTTTAGTGTCTGACCTGACAGTAATTGGGGCATCACCACTCCTGTTGGTGTAATTTACTATAGCGTTGAAGGACTGGTTAATCCACTGCCAGAAAACCACCGCTGGGGTCGTTCTTAAAACGAGAAACAATTATTATTATTCTTAAAAACACAACTGAAACAAAATAAGAGAAAAATGGCAAGGAAATCAAGAAAATCAGTGCAAGCTGTAATCAGGTGGAGGTTCTTGTTTATCTGAATAAAACAATTCAATCAATGAGATACAGTCTTACTAATGAAAGTACAAGCTACTCTTTTAAAGAGATTTTAAAAGTATCATAAAAAATAACTAAGTGAACCAAATGGCTGTAGGACTTCTCGACTAAGAAATTTCTGGTCCACAAACAGTTGGAGGCTGAGAGACTACACCAGGGGTTGGGTGTTCCTGGGTGACTAGGACCACAAACTCTAAGGAGACCTAAGGAGAAAACACTGAAGTTTCTGCTCCACTAGAATTTCAGCCAGGGGAACCTGGCCACCAAAAATAACGACTTTGATTCTGAAATGGGAAGATATGTTATTTCTTGAAATTGTAAAAGAAAAAAAGAAATCAGAAGGTTTGAAAGTGTCTTCTTATTCCTTTTGGTTTCCAGTATTTGACTATGGTGTGAAAGGTACAGTGACAAACTAGCTGCATTTTCTCTGTCACTGCTGTTTTTCTCCCTTTCTTCTCATGCATGAACAATTCTTCCCCATTCACCTTTCTGTTTCCTGTGCTACTGCAACGTGGAGGATGGTAGGCCCCCTATGATGAAGTTCAGACAGGACTCTTACTACCCTCCTGCGTGGCTGAGAGCTTTCCTAGGCATAACGAGGACTTTTTTTCCCCAATAACCAGCAATAACCAAGATCTACTGACATGCAGAAAGATGGAGACTAAAATTCACCATCCAGGAACTTCTGCACAGCTCTATTTGCACTGCTGAGGGGTTTTTTTTCCAAATAAATCAGTATCTTCTAGGATAATAAGCAATTCAGCTTTGTGTAATTCTGCCAATAATGCAGAAAAAATATAAATACCTTTGGTAACTACTATCACTATTAACAAAACACATATAAAAATAAGCACAACCCGTTAACAGCAATGATTGTGGGCAGTTGCACTGGTGGCTTTATTTGTATTCTTGACAAGCCCAGGGCTTTTATACACACACAAACACATGCATGCACAAGCGCTTTTCAGAAGTGCTTTTCTGGAATGTGAATCAAGGTACTTTAAAAACTCCATCATTGAAAGTTATATTGGTATTTCTTCTAACCTTCCCCTCGTTCTTGTTAACAAAGCATTATCTCACATACATGTTTCTAGCATAAAGCCTATCAACAAAAGACACTGGCTTCCACTAGAGACTTCACCGTATTGGTGAATTGAGGACTTTTGAGGAAATGGAAGGGTCTGACAGGCGCTGGAGGTACCAACAACTACTAGACTTAAGCATATTTAATACTCACTTGGCAGACAGAGCATCCTAAATGTCAGATCACTAAGGTTAGAATTACCAGGTATCTCATCCTCTGTCCTCCACAAGGCTCTCCTATAGGGATGGAATTTGGGACTACGCAACTTTCTTGGTTCAGTGAGGAAAGGTGGGATATTTGGTGAAGGATTAGAGGAGGCCAAGGACTTATCTCACAGCTACTTCTAGAGGAAAGCACTAATCAGTATGGGTGTGAAGGAATGCAGAGAGAAAGAAAAGGAAGCAACATATTATATTTCCAAATATTTATAATGCATCTAAAATATTCTGTTGACAGCAATATTCATTTTCATTCATGTAATTTGCAACCAAATGTTTGAGGCAGAATATTGTCATTACTTACCTATAAAAGGTCATCATACACCCTGTGATAGTCATGTTCATTGGTACCTGAGCTGACATTCTGCCAATCAAGACCATCTTTTCACCAGTGTCTGGATGAAAGGCTGAATCATAGATATATTTTGCTCTCCACAATTCATCTTCTGTCAAGCCAGGTGCCACGATACCTTGTCTTGGGACAAGTTAAAAAACAAAACAAGACAATAGCAAAAACTGTAACTGTTTAAAAAATACTGCAAGTTCCAATGAAAAACGTGGCATCAGAGGCTTTGAGGATATTCATACTAAATTCACCTAGCCTTCTAGTCAGCTTTATTTTTAAGGATCTAGTAGATCCTTGGCTTTTAAATGGACTGTTGAAATAAAAATAATTAAAACTTCTAGCAGTGATTATGTTGGCTGAGTTGATGCTTCCAACACCAGATTCCTGTTTATTCAAAGCTGTATGAGAACTGTAGAGCTAAAATCTTTGCAAAGACTTTAACATTAAACTTTGAAATTTTACCTTGCAAATATTTAAGAAACTACTTTCCCCAAACAGAGTAACATGTTAGAGCTTTCAACTCTGCTGTTATATTATTTGCAAAATCAGTCACTTTTTCCTCATTCCAGAATACTTCATAGTATCATTATAGTGCCACAGTATTATTAACGTAATAGTAGATGTTCTCAGATGACATCATTTCCTCATTTATTAGAGAATATGCCAAAGTTTCCAGATATATAATAGGAAGAAAGAGTGCTGCAATGAAAACAGTGTCTTAAATATTTCCTTTCAAATATATAACCACCTACTTAAACCCAAAATGGACTTATTTGGGCCAGCAGTAACAACGATCAACTGCCATACCTGTAATCATGAACAATTTTTCTTGCATTTTCTAGCTGGGCATCAGATAACAAAATATTCCGGGGATCTGTTACAGTAAAGAAGTGACTGGCTCGTCCAATGAAAGTGCTTTGATCCCATCGGGGCTCCTTAGTATTAATATTTAATGGTATATCTGCTGACATCTTCAGAAACTGTGAAGAAAAAAATGAACATTTTCATTTTGGAATTCTTCTCATTTCAAAACATTCCTGTAACCTTTGACTCTCTACAACTGCAAGATGAGAAGCAGTTAAACTTACAGTAAAAACACTGAACATCCTGCAGAACTGAGCTGCAAATGAGCAAGTATATACCCAGAAAGCAGATGATGTCAGTCACTGTTTTAATGATTTTGCTATCCACATAACTAAGAAGCAAGAACTTACTTTAATATCTACCAAATATTTATTTCCATGCTTGTTTCTCCAAAAATTCATATATAACATGTTTTTTAAGTGCACAAATATCTCAGGATGTGACAGATGCAAAAGGGAAAAAATGCACTGAAGAAAAATTTTGCTTTATTTGAATGATGAAGTAGTTTGCTGAACATGTCTTAAGGGGAAGGAGAAATTAAATACTTCCACAAATGCCTGAAGAGGTGTTATAGAGTGGCAGAAGAAATATCTAACAAAATCCGATTAAAATCTTTGGCATTGCAACACAAAAGAAAAAAAAACACAAAGGCAACAAATTGCATTAACAAATGTTGTTTCCCTAAATCCATGCTTCAACAAACGGCAGATTACATAATGCAACAATCTGCAACATTATGAACACATGACAAACTTTCCTAATGACACTTCAAAGATGCTAAAAGGGCTACAGAGAAGAGGGCTGAGCCAATACAGCTATGTGTTTGTGGGGCTTAAAGCCCGGAAATTTAAAAATTATTAAGATTGCTTTAACATCTAATGAAAAGAGAGTCCTCTGTATAATATAATCTACTTCAAAATAAGTCTACCCTTGCTGTGAACATCCTTCTTCTTCTTGTAGGGGCAGATGCTAAGAAAGAAAACGGAATTTCATACAGCTGCACGGGGAGACTGCGCTGGCCAAACGAACAGCTGCAAAGGCCATGAAGGCAAGTTCACAACCTAGGAGGGCTGCCACTGCTGAAAAGGGTAAAAGACAAGCAATACTTGACAGCACATCTAAACAGTTACATCTACCGTGGAAAAGAGACAGTAAGAAAGGGGAAAGAAAAAGCAGATCTTCACTTTCAAACACCACAAACAACTGAACACTCAGATTATAATGAAGTTTCTGCTAGAACTCCCTATGTTTGCAAAGCCTGAAGTAACATCCTACACAAACAAATTAAACCGGTAATTAAGAATTGACTGTGTTCTCTTGCATGCCTATATCACCAAACTCTGGGAGCCGCCGAGGCAGGGTATCCATGCAGGGCAGCAGCTGAACCTTGGTCTGTGCTCCAGAACGGCCAGGGTGAACGTCGGCTGCCGTGGGCCAGCGCTGCTCCCTGCTGCACTCCCACAATTTGCCAATAGACACATCAACAGGCCACATACGTGTCACCAAAAGTGTAGCCAAAACCACGAGGAAGATGTGGCTCTGCGGATGGGCAGGAATTAGGCACGACGATACCTAACACAGATTGCACAGAGAAAAGGGCTGCGCGAGACTGCACTTCCCAGGTGGTTTAAAGTGTCTTTCACTGCCATCCTCTCCTCTGCCTTTCTCTCCCTTAGTCTCCTTGCTGCTGCCTCCTCATCTCTCTCCCCCATCCTCTCCCAGACCTAGAAAACAAAGCAAACTAAAAACCATGGTACTGGCTTGCAGCATGTGCTGCAACCTCTAATGTTGCAGCACATGCCTGGGAAGCTGTGCTTTTGATTACGGACTTTTCAGAATAAGGAGATTTTTCGTATATGTATCACGGACTAAAAGAAGGTCTAATTTTATCCAGAGAGACACCCTCAATTCTGTGTTTTTAATAACCTTCTACAACAATATTTTAAAATGATACTGCTTTTATATGTTTTGCAGCCTGTACTNCCTAGAAAATAAAACAAACTAAAAACCATGGTACTGGCTTGTGCTTTTTTGTCGTGCTTCACCTCTAATGTTGCAGCACATGCCTGGGAAGCTGTGCTTTTGATTACGGACTTTTCAGAATAAGGAGATTTTTCGTATATGTATCACGGACTAAAAGAAGGTCTAATTTTATCCAGAGAGACACCCTCAATTCTGTGTTTTTAATAACCTTCTACAACAATATTTTAAAATGATACTGCTTTTATATGTTTTGCAGCCTGTACTTTCAAACAAAAAGATATTCTGATCTGGGCCGAAACTCCCATTTTTAACCACATTCAGGTTGTTGTCCTTTCTCTGTTCAGAATACTACCATTAACTCAGTGGCGAGAGAGCTTAAAAATGAATGGCCTCTCCTAAAAATACATACATAAGAAACAGCATAAAGTCTAAAAAACAGTTTTAGTACAAAGGCTACGTTTAGCTTTGCCTCAGAATCACCAGCAGCAGAAGACTTTAAACTTTGTTTAAAGGTTAACAACAGAACAACAGTTGCAACAAATCTACAAAATGCTGATTCAGGAGTAGTCAGGAATTCAACTCTCAGCTGTTCTTTTGCAAAGTTTGCATTTTTAAACATGAAACCTAACACTACAACCACTGTTCAAATTGAAGCAATAGCCAAAAGTGTGGCAATGATGTATTTCAGAGAGCAACAAACTATTCAGTTTTGAGCAACACAGATATTTGATAATTTATTTTAGCATGTATAAAAAGAAATGTGGTTGCAAGCAAAAGATGAGTTTTTTAACAAAGATTAAACTGTACTTGCTACTAATACTGTACCGAAAAGACTCACAAAACAAGGACGTAGATACTACTACCTGACAGAGTAATCCAGAGGGGTGAACGATCATCTCTTGTGGGAAAGTCTGGATAACCTGACCTCACTCAGCAGCACAAAAATGATTAAAGCAGATTTTCTGCCTTCACTGGAACCATCTATAGTTTTGTATGTTATTTGTGCAAAATCCATTCCACAAATGAGAAACTTCATCAAGTACCAGTAATTTCTACAGAATATAAACTGAAACCGGGAGTAGTTCAACAGAGAGATTTCTTGTGGATATAGCTGTGAACTCCATATCTGATCTAAATACACATTTTTATATCTGTAATTATTGTTCTGAGTCAGATAGTGTCTCTAATATCACATCCATTCATGAGAGAGAAAAACAGCTTTTGTCAGTTCTCTGTGGAGTAGAAGGGCATTTTTGACAGTGGCTAAAGGACAGAAAGTACTTTTTAGCTGCTGGGGAGCGTGATACCGTCATCTCTCTGTAAGAGAAAGTAGTCCGGGAACCACCACAGAAATATTTTTTCTGAACAGATACAAAAGCCAGAACTCTCCTGGATGGGGATCCTTTGGCAGGCATCTTTAGACTGCTACCAGATAAAGTAAACAGCTGCTTCACTTCTTATACAGAATTTTCTGTTACATTTGGTTTTTACACCATCTGGAGCTCAGTTTATGGCTTCCTGTGCCTTTTCCTTCAGAAAGAGACTTGGTTAGTGAAAGAATGTCCTTTTACCCATCTTGCCTGTAACTTGGGAAAGCTGGGGGAGGTGAATGACATCAAGGAAAAAAATGTGATAAGGAAGTCAGCAACACCGCACTTCTTGGTGCCCAACTTCCAAAATGAAGCCTGCAACCCTCTATTATACAACATAGGACACATCGGATGCTTGAACCTATGATTCAAAACATCCTTTGTACAAGAGTTAGTAAACTAGCCTACACAAATGCTGAAAAGGAAAGTTTCACTTATATGTTAGCCTTTACTAGAACTTAGACACCTAACTCCAGGTGAAATAAAGGCACTTGGGCCAGAACACAATTCCCAAAATCTTTTAGAAGCATCCAAGTGGCCCCTTTTCAGAAAAGGAAACTGCAATCACATTTTTCACATTACCTCTTTCTTATCATACTCGAATAACAGTTCAAAAGTTAGACCTATGTGCGGCTGAAAAGGGTTCATGCACAGAGTCACTGGGAGAGAGAAAAGCAGATGTGACATTTAGGCCCCCAGATCTCCATTCTTCAAAGCTGTGCCCTAACAGCCTGATGTCCCACAGTCAATGCCCTGCTCTCGGACAAGAGATGTAGGCTGGAAAATCTTCAGGTTGAGGTAAGTGCTGCTATAAAAGGGGAGAGGAGTCTCTCTCTTCTGACCTATCTATAAACTGAAGCAAACCGGGCTACTTGAGTATTTTTGCAGAGCTTAGTTCTTTTCAAACATCTTCTATGGTGCTTTGACAGAGAAATATTTAAGAATCCTGTTAGGCCTTTTTATTCTTTACCTAAAACCTAAGCTTTCTGGGGGACTTCTCTGCCTAAAACACATAAACAAACAAACAAACAAAAAAACCCAGCTTTTTCCTTTCTGGGAGAAACACCCACCACCTCTGTCCTGCTTGTAAAATGCCACCTATTCTACTTAAAACTAAAACACGTGAGCAGGGCAACAGTGCAAAGTCAAATCCAGTTACTACCCATATTTCAATTGTTCTGACAAAGAAGAGTACACAGCACATTCTTCAGGTATGTCAATCAAGCCAGCATAGTTAGTTTAAATGAGAAGCACTAGTAGATTTTTTTTTAAGGGAAGAAAGCATTTTCACAGGATGGCAAAATATCACCTATCAGCCTTATCAGGGTCATTAGGCAACAGTATTCCTCTATTTGCACTGTTTGCTTCAAAGAAGCAGCACAGCTGATGACGGAGGGAGGTCTGATCACATACTTGCACCAAATGCTAACGAAGCTACTTGCCAAGTTTTTCTTCTCCAGAGCAGCTAACACCATTAAATATGTATTTAAATCAAAAAATCCTTGCCTGCAATATGATTTTTTCCTACTGTAGTAATAAAAAAGAAATTGAATGCTGGCTAAAGTAAATCATGGCAACCCTACAGGATACTTTTTTTTTTTGCTTATAAATGTACATCCCCTTTGTAGCCTAGCAACAAAAGCAATAGTCTCTGTTAAACGGATAGTGTCTGCTGCTGGGTCCGTCTCCTCAAAACAGCAGCCATCTTTGGTGTGTAACTTAAAAGAGAGATTTCATCATTCTGCATTAAACCTCCCTCCAGATGTTAGAGGTCGCAGCAGCCAATTCAGCAACGTGTGCTTTCAATTCACCATCTCCTCTCTCACTGCCCTCATTTCATGAGGTATATCACACAGACACCTATCACCCATTACACACTTACCTCTCTTTTTCATCAAAGGGAAAAAAAAAGAGGAGTCTGTTTGCTGAAAAGGATTATTTCAAGCTCCTACTTTATTTCATTCCTGATTGCTTTAGACTTTTTTTCTGCTCCATATGTTTTAAAACCCAAGGTCAACTTAAGCAGGATTACCTGGGTCTATCCATACATGTTCATGATCCTGTCTTGCAGCTTTTATCTATATAATATTTCTTTTCTGATAGGGGTCAAACAGGAGATTTTTAAATCTGTACTTGGGTGTAAAACCAGCCATCCCTGCCCCCTACTCTCTCCATTCACAGCATTACAATTATCCTCAATTTTTCACAGCTCAGTAAATAAACAAAAAGCTGGATGCACGTTTAACCCCCCTCCTCGGCTTCGCAGCTGCCTGACCTCCGAGCTGCAACGGTTGCTCCTCCGTGGCACAGAGAGGCTCCTTCCGTGGGTCCCGGCCGCGATCCACCACCCTGGGGTCACACGCTGAGCTGCGGGGACGACTCTCGGTTAGGGACACGGCTTTGGGAGCAGGTTTGGAGAGCGGGGGGCAGGCAGGGGGCTGTTACTTGCGCGCAGAGGACAGCACAAGGGCTATGGCAGCCCTGTCACCTGTCTGCTGCACGTGATAGGTGCAAAGATGGGAGCTCCCTGGGAAAGGGGGTGGCTGCCACCGCCCAGGGGCTGGGAAGGACAGGGGGACCGGGGCCTGGGTCCCTATGGAGGTGACAGGGGGTGACATTGGCCTCTACAGAGGGGATGGGAGTGACACAGGGTACCTATGGGGGAGATGGAAGGGACATGGCGTCTGTGTCCCTATGGAGGGGACAGGAGGTGACAAGGGGAGGACACACAGAGGTGACAGGAGGTCTGTGCCCCCGTGGAGGGGACGGGGGGTAACACAGGGCCTGGGGCCCTAAGAGGACTTGGGGCGACACCTGCGCCTGGGGCCCTGCGGAGGGACCGGGCCGCGGGAACCAGGGCGACCCAGGGCCTGGTCCATATGGAGGAGCCGGGAGAACCCGGCGGCGCCTCCTTCCCCACCCGCTGCCCGCGGGGCGCCGGGAAACGGGGTCGCGACAGGGAAGTCAGGGCCGCTACTCACCGCGGCTGCTCCGCGCCGCCCGGAAGAAGCTCCGCGGCGCCGCGAGCGAGCGGGCCGCGTTACTCCGCCCCGGACCGCCCCGCCGGGGCCGCCCTCCGCCGCCTCGCA
>VWPW01000681.1:80668-318038 GCA_013389825.1 Crypturellus undulatus
CGCGCGAGGCGGCGGAGCGGAGCGGCGCTCCCCGGCTGCAGCCCGGCCCGGTGAGTAGCGGCACGCCGGGCTCTCCGCCCGCTTCACCGGCCGCCGGGAGCGCTTGCTGGCTGGGAGAGGGGCGCGGGAGCCGCTGCCGGAGCCTGCCCGAAGTTGGGCGCGGGACTCTCTCCCCGCGTCACTTCCTAGCACCCGGCGGCAGCGAGTCCCCAAGCCTGGCGCGGCCCCACGGAAAGTCACCCGGCTTGCGCTCAGCTCCGAGACACCGGCTCTTACAGCCCAGTATCCGTGCTGCTGGATTCGTTATTCCCTGGAAAACAGCAAATCCGGGACAGGAAGCCCAGAGGGAAGTAAGCTAAAGCGAAGATGCTAGAGGAGGCGCCGGGGGGGTGCCCGCTGCGAGACTCCGTGCGTGTCTCTCCCTTGTCTTAATCCTCTAGGACGGAGCGGGCAGGCGGGGAGCCCTTCGCCGGCGAGGCGATGCTGCCGAGCCCTGCCCGGGCAGCACGGAGCCGCGGCCGCCGCGGGCCGCGCTCGGCGCCACGGAGCCGGAGTCCCCCGCGCTGGAGGCGCGCGGCGCGGGGCAGCGCGCGGGAGACCCCCAAGAGCTCCCTCCACCTGGGCTTCCGCTAAACCCGAGAGCCTCATGAAGCTGGAGCGCGTCCCTGGAGCGCAGCCCCGCCGAGCAGGAGGTGGGATTACTCCGCCGTAGTTATGGAGAGCTACGAGCTCGCGGCAAAGTGCTGAAGCAAAACTTTCCCCCGCCGGCCGAGGAACGTGCCTGCGCTCCGGCTCCGAGGCCACCGGCTTCGCACCTCGTTTGGTGGCCGACGGGAGGTCACTCAGGTTCTTCCTGCTTCTCTCGTCCTTCTTCCAGTGCAAGACGGAGAACTGTGACGCCGCTCGCGCCAGTGCTGGGAATACCGTGCCTTTTGCCTGGGATGACTTGCCCCGATGCGCCGCTTCCCCGGGATGTACAAAGTGCGGCTCGGGCTGCTCGGGCGGACAAAGTTTGCAGACTGAGCACTAGGGGCCGTGGGCTGGAAAGAGCTGGGCACAGACTGGCAGGGCTCTTGGCGCAGGGTCCGAGGAAGCAGACCTGCTGCTCGCTTGAAAACTAACTCCTCATGATCACACTCCAGTGGCTTTTGTTTTTACTTCGCCCCTGCCAGGTTGCATGTTCAAGGCAAAAAAAGCAAACCCACACACCCCATGCAATGCAGTGTTTTTGCGCTGGTTTTGTATATAAGATTTGCTATGCAATTCCAAAGCTAAATAAGAAGAGACGGCCCTGCATCCCAGATCAAACAGAGAAACAAAGGTGAAAGGTAGGAGACAGAATTTCTCATTTAAATAAAACTAAATAACCTGAGCTGCTTCTTACTGAAAACCTTTAAAACACCAGCCATTGTATGTTTGCTTTCCTTTTCTCTGGAAGTGTAAAATTTAAACAGTTTGAAACAAGGTGAAGAATTGCTGCCTGTAAAGAGAGAACTGATGCATTTTCTAACACGAGTGTACTAAGGAGGAGGAGGGATGGAGTGTTTCATCAGTGTAGGAAACTAAACTAGAGAAAAAGCACCTCAAATAGTGCTACGCTTCAGTAAATATGAAGGGCTAGCGAAATGGACGCTGGAAACACTCGATCAATAGCTTATTTAAGTGGGAATATGTGCAAGCATGGAAAAGTGATTGCTTTCCTGTCTGTGGGGTGTATTTGGAGAGGAGAGCGGCAGAGCATTCGCAGGTGATCTGCCTGAATTGGGCTCCTTGGTGCCGGGGTGGTGCAGGGTGTTTCTGAAGGGATTGCTTCAATACTAGTCTGCAAAGTTAACTGTGTTTGTGCATTTCAGTTCCTGCTTTAGAGAGCTTTCAATATCGTTCAGGGCAACTCAAAGTGGATGAAGTCCATTCAGGGGTGAAGGTGCAAGCAAGGACCTCTCACTCTTTGGTGATGAGTAATTAATGGACGCCTGATGTCTCTAATGTCTGCAAGAAAAGCAGTTGCTGTCGTCACAAAAATCATGATATGATTTTCCCTCAGGAGAAACTATGACTTGGAACGATACCACTATGGATGAGGAAGGGTTGCTTGTGGAAAGGGACTCTTCCTTTCGGATCCTCACGGGCTGCTTCCTCTCGCTGCTGATCCTCTCCACGCTCCTGGGAAACACGCTGGTCTGTGCAGCTGTCATTAGGTTTCGCCACCTAAGGTCCAAGGTGACCAACTTCTTTGTCATCTCCTTGGCAGTGTCAGATCTTTTAGTGGCGGTTTTGGTCATGCCTTGGAAAGCTGTGGCTGAGATTGCTGGTTTCTGGCCTTTTGGTTCGTTTTGTAACATCTGGGTGGCCTTTGATATTATGTGCTCAACAGCTTCCATCTTAAATCTCTGTGTCATTAGTGTGGACAGATACTGGGCCATCTCCAGTCCATTTAGGTATGAGAGGAAAATGACCCCCAAGGCAGCCTTCATCCTGATCAGCGTGGCATGGACCTTGTCCGTGTTGATTTCCTTCATCCCTGTGCAGCTGAACTGGCACAAGGCTACAACCACAAGCTTTTTGGACCTAAATGCCAGCTTACAAGGTATAAGCACGGACAACTGTGATTCTAGCCTAAACAGGATGTATGCCATCTCTTCGTCTGTAATTAGCTTCTATATACCTGTGGCCATCATGATAGTAACTTACACGAGGATATATCGGATTGCTCAGAAGCAAATAAGACGAATCTCAGCTTTGGAGAGAGCAGCTGTGCATGCCAAGAACTGCCAGAACACAAGCGGCAATAGAAGCAGCATGGACTGTCAGCAGCCAGAGAGCAACTTCAAAATGTCCTTCAAGAGGGAAACAAAGGTTTTAAAGACTTTGTCAGTGATCATGGGGGTGTTTGTGTGCTGCTGGCTGCCATTCTTCATATTGAACTGCATGGTTCCTTTCTGCGAGCCTACCCAACCATCCAAGGGAGCAGAACCCTTCTGCATTAGTTCCACCACCTTTGATGTTTTTGTTTGGTTTGGATGGGCTAATTCATCCCTGAACCCCATCATTTATGCCTTCAATGCTGATTTCCGCAAGGCGTTTTCAACCCTGCTAGGATGCTACAGGCTCTGTCCTATGTCCAGCAATGCTATAGAGACTGTTAGTATCAACAATAACGGAGCAGTTGTTTTTTCAAGCCAACACGAGCCCAAAGGGTCTAGCCCCAAAGACTGTAATCTGGTGTATCTGATTCCACATTCAATTATCTGTCCAGAAGAAGAACCTCTAAAAAAGGAAGAAGAAGGGGAACTGTCTAAGACGATGGAGAAAATGTCTCCAGCACTGTCGGGTATCTTGGATTATGAAGCTGATGTTTCTTTGGAAAAAATCAACCCTATTACACAAAATGGGCAGCATAAAACCTGAACAGTAAGATTAACCCAGTAAGATCTAATAATGTATGTGATAATAATCTTTTAAAAAAAGATAAAAGTTTTTTTAGTAAGAAATTAAGATCTAGGCAGAAAAACACACTTACACAAAGCCCAGAATAAATTTTCCTGGCATTCAAATCAGACTTAACATTTAAAACAATAAACAGCAAAAGATATGGGAAACTGGGGGAAAAGGAATGCTAAACTGTGTTTTTCGTACTGAGTAAAATATACAAATATGGATACAGTGCAGTGAAGCAAAGAACAATTCAGCAAAGAAAATATTGCTTCATCTCTACACTTAGAGAAGCAAATTTCTGGCTTGAAATGAGGTAAAAGATAAATGTTAAGTATTTAAAGATTAATGTTTACTAGAAGTTAAAAGATTGCTGTGTCTTGTGATAGTGGATGTTAACAGGTCCTGATTAAATGCTGAGGGATTGTAAAGATAGGTAGATGCCTTCTTAAAATTATTTCCGAAAAATAATTGAGCCTTATAATGAGAATGGATATTTTTAAAGCTTTGGGAGGTAATATGTTGATACTGGTTTTATTTATTTATTGTTTAAATTGATATTTTTCATATGTTAAAACAGATCTAGCTTTATTTATGTTATTTAAGATGTTTAAATAATGGGATATTTTTGGAGTGTCATAACTGCATTTTGACCAGTCAACCAGTCAGCACTTTATTAAAGCTCTGATAGTCTGGAGAGCTGGTGAGGAAAATGAAGGAATGTTAAGAAGCTCAACAAGAAATGAAGGAATCAACAAAACTGATGCTATGTGGAGTTTGTTTGCTTGTGGGTTTTTTTTCTTTTAGTAGGATTTCTTTCAAAAGATAGGACCAGAGTTGACTGAGTTATGAATTCTCTTCCCTTACAGAAATAAAAGAAATTGCTGCTATTTATTTTTAAAAAGTTTCATGTTACAAAGACTTTGCTAGAATGTCAAGTTTGTGGAGCTGTAAATATGATTACCTTAAATATGATTACAACCTTATCAAGGATCCAATTTGAGAAGAAAAGCTTCTTAGGTAACAATTATTAGTATATAATGTTTTGTATTTATGTATGATAAACAGCTTTCTCAGACTTTTCTTATTTCGAGTCTTGGATATCTTTTCTGAACAAACACAATTGATTATAATGGTAGTAAACATGCCAAATTTCATTGTCATCTGTATTATCGCAGTAACACCAGGAGTCAACGATCATGCTGTCTGTCTGCTCCCGTATCACAGCCAGAAATAAAAGTGAGGTACTTAGTGCTTTGCTTTGGGAACTAGGAGGACATGACAATTTAGTAATTACCATGCCTGTAGTCCATTCGAGAAGGAATAGTGCCTCATTCCCATTTCAGATTAAGACATTTCTAAACATGGATGGAACTGCAGTCCCCTCCTCAAAGCCATCCTGTGAGCTCCAAAAAAGTTGCTGATGTTTTACTCAAAAAAAAAAAAAACCCAACTACTTTTTCATTGTCCTTCCCTGCTGCCTCTGCCTTTGTACTGCCAAAAAATCAGTGAATCTTAGCAACAGGAACACTGGGTGTTAATATTCAGCAACATTTTAGGAAAGCTACTTGTTTTCTAAACGGGAGCCAATGCCCTTTGGAGAAACTTTTCATAACATATATCAAAAATGTGTTGTCAGTAAAAGAGAACTGAGAGGGGAAAAAAAATCTAATGAACTATATACATCCTGCATCAGGTCTGTGTATTTATGTATTGTGAATGTTTTCATAATTCTATTGCCTGTATGCTGCTTTCATACATATAATAAAATTATTTTGTGAACAGAAGGTCAAATAAAGCAATCTACATTGCGTTTATTAAATAGATGATGCTTTTTGGCCGTGCTATTGATCGTGCTAACAGCGAGGACATGCCCCTGTTTTTCCATTTGCCCTTATTTGGGATCGCTTTAGTGAGGCAGATGGAAATTTTTATTAGAAGCAGGAGAAAGTCCTCTGTACAGAGAGTTCTCCCAGCCCTTGCTCTGAACCGGGATTTGAAAGCTGTAACTGACGAGTTTGGGAATAACACAGTTGCTGTTAATGTGACTGTTTAGAATGCATAAAACCAGATTTACTAGTGACTCTTACTTCAGTAATTGTACCTTGGTGTATCAGAATAGTGAACTTTGCTTATAGCATTTTTTTTTATTGCTACATTTTTGCTGTTCATTTGTTTTTTTTTTTTCCCAAGTTCTGTGGTACTTCTCAAAGCCTGATACAGTCCCATGGCTGGTGCCTGTTTTTCAGAACAAAATGACTCATTTCAGGAGTGATAAGATGGAGCCTTAGCTGAAGTTCAGCAGTTTTATCCTGTTAACAGCAGGCCTGTATTTTCCTTTTGTCTTTGAGGGCTGATTCACATTGAAATTAAGGAGAAAAAACGGAGGATTGGTCACAGCTTGACAGATTTAGCAGTTGGGATTTAAACCGGTGCATGGGCCCCAGTGCCGTCCAGCTCACCCTCCCTTGGTGCTAAATGAAGAAGTTGGTGCACAGCTCCCTAGGTCAGTAAATGAAGGCGGACAGGGGATCACGACTCCAGTCTGAGCAACTTGGATAAAATTTCCTTGCATTGTGCTGATGCCTGAGGTTTTCTGTACCTATGAGGAACTATCTTACTTACTATACATATATATATGAGACACAGGCAAAGTTCTGTGGTTGCTTAGTCAAACACATCTGCCTTCCAGCACTTTTATTCTCAAACCTTGCAGCACAGAATATGATTTACCAGCTCATATAAAGCAATCTGTTTTAATACTGGTCTATGTGGGGATGATTTGTATTCTGAAAAAAATGGATCAATCTAGTGTGGCAAGGGGCAGCCCCAGGACCTTCCCCTTGCAGTCGGATCCGGGTTTCGGGCCGGTGAGGTCCCCGGGGAGGCGTTAGACGTCTCCCTCCGAGGGCTAATCTGAGCCCTTCCCTTTGCTATGAGAGGGAAGGCAGGGCAGGAGGGATGATGACTTCTCTGAGCTGATTTTATTGTTTTCCTGTTCCTATTTAAGTTATTTTTTTTTTCTCTCCTGACTCCTTCCCCTTGCACAGGTCTTAGCCCACCTTCATCCCCGTGCACTGGTGATTCTTTAGTGATGTTCCAGCCTTCTTCCCTCAAGCCTCTCCCTCTACCCTCTCTCGTTTTCCTCACCACCAGAGCCAAGTGATCTCTCCACTTGGTGTTGTCGGCTCCAATAATTCCTCTCTCGGGAGACTGTTCCCATCAAAATCCTCCTTCCCACAGCACGGCCTAGAGAGGCCTCCCCCGTGAAGCGCCCTCTTACCTGCTGCAGGGCCTGGCTCAGGCTCGCGGGACAGCGGCGGGACGGGCGCGCGGGACCTGCTGCTCCGCTCGTGTGCGGCCAAGCCGAACCCGCCGCCCGCAGCCGGCGGGACCTGCTCCGCGCCTGCCCCTCGTCCCCCTGAGACCAGCCGGGTGGTGGAAGCAGCAGGGCTGCTGGGGCACCTTGTAGCGCCTGGAGGGCTCCCAGGTTCGGGCAGCACGGGTTCACATGCTGGAATGCCCTTTTTATTCTTTTTCATTGTTTTTTTTTGGAGATAGCAGGCACTTCGATGAAGTGTTGATACTTCTTCAGGAGAGTTTTCCCTGCAATATGTTGCGTTATGCGGCCGGTGAGGTTTGCAGCCTCGTAGGAGCAGCGCAACCCCTATGTGGGACATTGAGACACCCACTCAGGACACCAGGATGTCACAGCTACAATGGGAAAAGTTCCCCACGATCCCCGCGGAGCCAGGCAGCTCCTGCCCCTTCCCCTGGCTGGGAGCAGCCTGTGGATTTCCATGTGCCCACAAACGGCCTGGGTCACCTTTCTGCACTGCCTCCTCGTGACTGAAGGTATTTCTTTATTTGCAGACGGAAGAGGTTAATAATTAGCCTGATGGCCTTGATGAAGGAGTTATTTCAACGAATGAACCATAATCACTGGATTAAAGCTGAATACATTTCTCCACTCCCTTGACAAACATCTTATACCGATTTGGGTATCTGACTTAAAGCACAGAAAAGATAATGAATGAAAGAGTAAATGCCTGTGCTGATGTACAGATTTAATAACAGAGTTTTTGGGAGCCAGTCTTTTTCTCAGATTGATTTTTTTTTTAGAACTACCAAGCCCCTAAATCTAATTGAACCCTTAACAAGTTGTGATCCAGGTCTTAAGAAACAGGCCGTTCCAATAAATATTTTTGTTGTTTAGTATGTTGGTATTAGAATATGTTCCTAGAGATACCATTTGTGTGGCCACAAAAAGAATGTACCTTAAATTATAAGGAAAACAATGGCATCTATTTTATATTTTTGACAGATTAAAACACATGGTGTCAAACCAAACTATGTGGTTGTGTTACAGCAGAGGGGAGCTGAGCAGGGCACTTGAGGCAGCCCGAGAGCCGTGGACCTCACTGGTACTAGATCTCCTCGCAGCAAAGGGAGCTGCAGCAGTGCAGGAGCCTTCCCAGGCACGAGGGTGCAGCTAACCTCAACTTAAACCACGCTTCGTCGACACAGCTCATGCATTTGCTTCTCTCCCATCTTCTGTATTGTTATCTATGTAGCTCCCCTTAAAATTAGTTGGCCTTTTTCCTCGGTGAATAGCTCCAACCCAACAAAACTGAAACGGTGGGATATTTTAACTAGTGAAAAAAAAGGAAGGGCTAAAATCAGTAAGCGATGTCTGGACATTTTCAACATCAACATCTCTATTTTTAGTTTGTTTAACTTTCCTTTTTCCAAATTTAGATCGTTTTAAACTCAGCTCTTTAATTTGAAGATATTTTGAAAATAAATGAGAGAAATATTTTCTTTTGAGATCCTCTTTGTATTGATGTGAGCAGAGAACTTGAGCATTTCACTATCATGAACTGAAGTAGCAAAGTTTGTTTTAATTTTAGAGATGGAGAATGATGGGTTCAGACACTAAGACATTCTCTGTAGTTGATTTTTATTTTCTTTCTTTCTTAATAAGGGAGTTCCTGATAGTGCTATTTTTCATAGCAATTCAATGCTTTACTTTTATGTGTATGCGCACATGTATACACACAAATATACACATGCACTTTAGTTTTAATCAGTAGAGACTGTGAAAAAGAGATCGATGTAAAGTGCAGAGATAGGAACTTACATTAATATCTATCTCTGCTCAAAAAATAAAAGGGCTACAGAAAATGAATCAAGACTGTGTTGTCTGCATTAAAAGGACAAACCCATGAGGACTAGTAGATCTTTTATGTTAGTAACCCTTCTTGCACGACCTTTTGCTCAGGAGAGCATTTCAGTATTGACACCCTGGAGTAGACTGAGACTTGCAAGTACTCCTGTAGCAGTCACCATTTAAGAAAGTAAAATTAATTAGATGTTGATAACTGGTTGTGATGTGTGTGTTTGTGAGCATATGCACCTGAAAGATGAGGTATTCAGAAAATTGTAAGCGCATAGAGTATGCTTTGAAATTGCTCATTAAAAGATGTTTTAAATTTTTTAAAAGAGCCTTTCAAAAATGCTGCTATCTTTTTTTCACTTTCTAGTTTTCTAAGGTTTTTGTAAGTACTAGTATAATGATTTTGAAGATGTAAACTGTACCATCCAATTTCAGATTACTCTGTGCTTCTGTAATTGCATCAGGCTTTGATATTGCTCTGTGTTTTCTGCTGAACCGACTCCACTCCAGCAGTTTCCTTCAACCAATTGACATCATGCCTGAATCTGAAATCCCTGGATCCATCCAAGTCTATTGGGATGTAAGTGGGACAACAGTGAAAAGGACCCCCTGAAAATGGCTGCTTTTAGACAGTGGGAAATTATTCTGGAGGGGAAAAAAAAAAAACAACCAACCAAAAAATTCAAGTTAGTATCTATTTTGTAGGACTTAACGTTTTTTTTTTGTATTTTTCCAGATTTATTTGCTACATTTTGAACTAATTTTCTTGAAAGCAAAATAATTTGCAGGCATGCAGCTTAAAGAACACCAGTATTTCTCAAGCAAGGAAGCTTCTTACATTATAATGATTAATATTAATTCTTGTTGCCTGTGTCCATTTTGCTGCCTTTCAGCAGGAACAATTTCCTTCCTCCTCCTTCCATATCATTCACACGTGCTCACTCTGTGTGGCCTCTTGTGGCCTCCTGGCCACGAGCTATCAAACTTGAAACTTAGGAAAAAATAATAGTTGAAGGGTAGGATTCCCGCTTCTCATGGTACTGATGGAAGTAGCCACATTGAAATGGTGCTGAGCTACAGCAATGGAAACAGGGATCAAACCAAGGCCTTGCTGAAGCTGTTGTGCAGGATTCATGCATTTCTGCTCTGCACGCAAGACAATAAAAGAAGCACTTTACATGCCATGGGCTGCAATCAATGGAGCGTTCAATATTTCAGTCACTTTCTTTTCCAAAATGACTGGTGATTCCTTTCCACCCCTATATGCTTGCTGCACTCTAAATCAGATAAAGGAAATAGTCACCAGTAAAAGCCTCTGGGGTTTAGAGTGCTGTTAACAGTGACAGAGAGGCATGTGTGGGGTGGGAAGGCTGGGGAGAAAATGCACTTTTCCTTAAGCTGCAAATTCTCTTCACATCTGTGCTTGTGGAGGTATTTGTTTTTTGGCTTTCTCTTGTTCATGGCTGACAGAAAATCATTCCCGAATACCACTTTCTTATACGCTTTATGTAATCTTCTAAAGTAAAATAGGTTTTGCAGAAAAAGAAGGCCCTTGCTCGCTCAGGTGCTCCATGACAGAAATGCCACATGGTTCCTGGCAGAGTGGGACAAAGCTGGAGACATGGAGCTGTGGAGGAGGACCAAGCCAGGGAGACCTAGAGCTTCGTTCCCAAGAAGCTCATTCTGAGCTTTGAAGCAAGGATTTCCCTTCCTTGGGCAGAATGCCTCATTTACGGCAAGGAACTCCCTTATTTTGCGTTCATTATTGTCTTTCCCTCCTCTTTGCTTGTCTGATTGAAACTGGGAAATTTATAATCTTCTTTTAATACTGCTTCTTTTGACAGCAGCAAATAGCTATAGCTATATCCGCAATCCAAGCACATACAAACTAAACAGACTGCAAGAGTCTCAACAGTTAATTTAATCAAAAGGCCCCTTTTTTTCTTTTCCTAAGGNTTTTGACAGTAGCAAATAGCTATAGCTATATCCGTAATCCAAGCACATAAACAGACTGCAAGAGTCTCAACAGTTAATTTAATCAAAAGGCCCCTTTTTTTCTTTTCCTAAGGAAAATAAAAGACTGGCATGAAATACTGCATAATAGTTTCTCAGTCTTGAAGCTATCTCCTAGGCACACGTGAGCCACAGCGTGCAGCCTGAAACGCTGCACAATTACAGCACGGCTTATCAAGCAGCTATATGCTGTGCATGGAAAGAGGAGCTATATGAGAAAAATAAACTAATGAGTAGGTCTCATGATATACAGTCCTGTTCACCGCAGGCAGATCTGGAGATATTCATAGTGCTAAGATGTACTTAGGTATTATGATTTCTGTGGTTGTTATTTAAGGCAGGACGCTGAGATGAATATACGTTCTCTTACCTGAGGTGCTAGGGAAGGCCCAACCACTGGCTGTTGCAGCCGATGTGGGCTGTAGAGTCCTTTTAAACTTTTAATTCTAGTTCATTCAAGTCTATTGTGTATTTCTCAGCTGGAAGCTGAGCTGGGGGAACATAGAGAAGGAAGTTTGCTGTTGCTTTCTTGTCATGTTCCTCGTCACTCTTGGAGGAACCTTAGTTGTTATTATCACAGTGTTTCCTGGCTGTTTTTGCTTTAGAAAAAATCCTTGGCAGTTTCAGGAGGTAAATGTCACCAACTCAGTCCCACATCTAGAGAAACTAGTAGTAAAAACTGGAATTTTTACACATATGTAACAGAAGCGTCATCTGAATCTCACTGCAGCTGGACAATGAACCCTTGGTAAATGCTGCCTGTGCCGGTGGCACGGAGGGGACAGCGGCCGGCACGACTCCTCCAAGGCTGCCCGAATTGCCACCCCACGTTATCTCTCTGCTTGCAGCTCAGGAGCTGAAGCTAGAATTTCACTGGAAGCTTTGATTTTATTCATTCTGCAGCCAAAATTAGGCCATGAATGCTGCCAAGAGGCATGCTTTTTTTGGTTTGATACACAGAGAATACATTTTTAATGCTATAAGTGCTGTTCTCTACTATTGGACTCCCATGTGATGGCTAACTGCAGTCAGAGCCTTGCAGTAAAGCATTTTCTTTCAAGGGGGATAGAGAAAAACAAAACAAACAATATTTTTGTTATTAAAATAGAAAACACAGTGCCAGAAAATCTACTTTTAACTCACTAGCATCTGACTTGACTCCAGATGTAATTCTGTCTTGAGAGTCTAGAACCAGAAAAAGAATAGTTTTCTAATAAAAAAAAATATTTACCACTGCAGGAAGAGCTGAATGTCTAGACTCAGACACCAACCTTCAGCTAAAGCTGAGAAACATGGAGTATAAATGAAGATAATTCTAAATTGTAGTTCCCAGCTGTTTATGGACGTGGTGTGACACTGCTTTTAGATATTAGTGGATTGAATGTCATTTCTTCTCAGCTGGGCTCGCAGTTTCTCGTCACGTCACCCTGGTGAGAATGGTTTCCCCTCCTAAAGATTTTCTGATTGCAAATGTTACTCAGCACCTAGAGAGAAGAATCATTGCATAGAATTGGGGAGTCATCTGAAATGGAAGTCCATAATATTGTGACATTTGCTGGAAAACTATGAGTTAAAAAAAAAAAGAGAAAAAAAACCCTCAGTCCACTTGAGGGAAAATACAAAACAAAAAACATTTGGCTGTATTTCTGTGTTGTCACATGCAGTAGGGGAGTGCGGGGTCCATCAGTGACACTGTCGGTGTAGAATACACTGCAGTTTTATCCTCTCTTACCCCACTTCAAGAGTCAGGAGCAGCTCTGCCCTGTGGGATCTGCACAGACTACGTCTAGTTAACTTGAGAATCTGTGTAATTTGGAACTAGTAGATCAGAAACAATGCTCAGGCAACCCCAGCTCTGCCCAGGAGCACTTTCTAATCAGCAAGTTTAGGGAAGGAAACAGTGCCAGATGAGCAGCTATTTCATTTCTGATACTACATATTCTGATATGTTTCATACAGAAAACAGGGCATACTCTTGCAAGAATCTGGACAATTGATCTCTTTCTGGATTTACCTGACAAAGGTGTTTCCAGAGGAGAAATAGAAGTATGAACTCCCTTGAGTTTTGAGGTCATCCTATTTCACAGTATGAGATTTATCACCGTTTTTCGTGTGGGGGTTTTGTCTGGTTACCTGTCTGTATTCACTGGGGAAAAGAGGCCCTTTCAGAACAGCTGTGCACTTTGAGCATTTGAAATTCTCCCATCAAGCAAAATGCAATTGGTTGCTTCCCCTATTTGCTGCTTAACACAAGAAACATTCCTTCCTGTGAGTGTGCATAGAAAAAAAATTTGGAGGCAGTCAGGGACAAATACTGGTCTGTCACAGCTCAGAAACTCCACAATAATCTAATTTATTCCATGGGATTTGGTTTAGATTTATGCTGGCATGCGTAAGATCACAAACTAGACTTCTGCAAGCATGGTTCACCAACTGATGAGCACAAGGTGATTCTGAAGAAATTCCAGATCACCTTAACACTGTCTAATGTTTCCTTTAGAAGACCCTACTTTCAGTTGCTTACTGCTTTGCCAAACCTCAGTCATTTGGATAGATATTTTTCTATGCTGGATGCTTGCCTCAGGCAAGTCGACAAACTTTTAAAGTGTCAGTCAGAACAGTGAAGTCAGCTCAGCGTAAGTGAACATGAGAAAAAGAAAGTTGCTTTTCCCACATTAAAATTCATGGCTGTTGTGATGAGAAGCTCGGTGGTTGCTGTGCTTTGGGGAAAGGGCATATTGTTCTGCAGGTGGCAGAAACTGGTTGTGCCTTCTGCTCGACTGTGGATTTTATGATTCCAAAAAGGGAAAAACACTCAAGTTCTGCAGTTTAGGAGCTTCTGGAACCACCTCACTTAGAAAAGATGAAAAATGTTTTTCTTGCAGGAGGTACACGTCATTGTGTGAGTAATTGAAAAGAAATGGATCAAGGTATTTCTCAAATGTGAGCAGAAATGGTCTGAGATCAGGGCTCGAAAGCTTTCATGGCAGGTGGAGGATGTTCAGCTACACGAGTGACCTCTTGGTGAATCTTAACCTCTCATCTTAAGAGCATTCACTCTTGTCCTCCTATTCCTGCCCCTCTCCCCAAGCCACTTTCCTGCAGCGTTAAGTAAGAAGCTCAGGCTATAGGAAAATGGGCAGGAACTGCTGGAGCATTCCCTCCTGGGCTGTGGCTAGGTTTCCCCTTGCAAACACAAGATTCAGATGTCAGTGTAATCCAGACTTGCTCGCGATATAGCTCCTGCTCTCATCCACATATGCTGTTGCTTCACGAATGATCAGGGTGTTTTTTCTCCATCTGCCACAGCCTCTCTCCCTGATCTCGCTGATTGAAATGCTCTCAGGCAGCACTGCCATTGCTGTAGCATTTCCTTTCTGATTTGCATGGCATGATTAGCAAAGCACAACAGCACTTAGTGCAAAGGGGGTTGGTAGCCTCTGTCTCCACCTGCTCCTCAACCTGGTACAATTTGTTCTGTTAATGAGTCTTTACAGCTCCTCTGTGAGGGCTTGTCACTCCTTCTGCACCGAGGGACAATGAAACACAAGGCAGAGGCAAATTCAGACTGTGGCCACAATGTCCCAATTCAAGAAAGTAATAAATGATGCTCCTCCAGCCCTGCCCAGTGTGGCCAAGGAAGACAATTAGGCACTTTCTCAGGCTGGTGTAAGATTTAATACATTATGTTTTGCAACTACTTACACTCATTGCTCACAAAGAGCACAAGAGGCTAGGAACTGTGGAGAGCCAGTATCTGAAATGCTCATAGCTCCTTTGATCTGGACAGCTCTCGCAGGTAGTTCATGGTAGCTCTTGCAGGATGCTTATAGGATCAAAGGATAATTTTTATTGACAGAACTGAAAGACAGATAAACGGAGAGCTTCTTTACATACCTTCATTTCCATTTCTTGATGGAGCTGATATGAAGGAAGAAAGACAAAAATTATATAGGTTGAGTTTGAGAGAATTTAGAAATGTATCAGGCTATAATTTTTGTTTTCTGGAGCATCTCAGAAGGACCCGAATCTTCACTTTTTTGTTTCTTGTTCCTAAAAAAGATTTTATTTTTTTCTGAAGTTCTCATTTTCTTCCTGACCAGTTTCTTCCCTGTGGATGCTTTCGAGAGAGGAACAAAATCCTGGAGCACCTGATCAGCTGCCACATGTCACAGGGTAGCCTCAGGTAGAGGTCTGACCCTTCCATGTAAGATTTCTTCTTCAGACACCCAAAAGATATTTTTCTGTTTCCATAGCTTGTAAGGGCTTCAACCTCAAACATATGCCCTAAAGCCATCAACAGTATAATAGTTGGATAACACATAGCATAACATAACATAACATAACATAACATAACATAACATAACATAACATAACATAACATAACATAACATATAACAGTTTGGATAGCCACAAAACTAATAAAATCATCCACATTTGATAACTACCCTAGTCCTCTGCACTCAGCAGCATGCTGGGGCTGGGAGTTACCAGGCTCTTTTATCTGTTCATCTGCTCCAAGTCTGCTCTCCCCAACCCACTGCTATTAATTAGAACAATCTACTCCTCTCTGACTGGGCTAAGGGCTAATATTGACCTCCTTAGTTTGCCCTAAACTTGTGGAACACTTGGGCAAACACAAGGAAAAAAATTAAAAAAGACAATGAAAACTCTGAGTCTCAAATAGAGAGAAGGAAAAGGAAAGTGAGGACAAGACATGCTCTTTCATGCTCCTTCATGCAATAGGCCATCACTCCTTTTCAGCATGCAGTAATTCCCTCTGCTTCCAGCCACTCTAGCCTGCCTCACCACCATGAAAGGAGGAATATTTCCTATTAACCAGAGCAGTAGGATCTGTTTGTTTATCCACGGATGGACTTGCACTTTGCCAAAGAAAAAAAGTGTTTGCCATTCACTGAAGTGAATGGCCAAGTCCTGCTCCATCCGTACACCTGTCTGGCTGGGTAGCCAGGGAGGGTTTGATCCTTGCCAAAATGTTCACCCTGCTCCTGTGACGGGGGGAAGCCGAAACCTGGTGTCAATAACTTTACAAATGTTGGATAGGAGCTGACTGGCTCCAGATGGCCAGCATGGTATGCAGAAGAGTCAGATCATAATTAGAAAAAGCCGTATGAGTGATTCTGAAAGTAATAAGATAATGTTTCTGTAACATGAGTGACCTGGGATCAGAAAAGCAATCACTTTTGGCTAAGTCGTTCAGCCATTTAACCTTCTTAGCATCTGAGAAATCCCCTGTAATGGACTCCCCGTTATGCAGCACCGCCCCGTCTGCAAAGCAGACACTAATAATGTCATTGTTTTATCCCTCTTCATTCTGCTGTCAGTTAACCACTGTTTTCTCTGTTAGATAACAATAAAGCTGATGTGCATTTTACTGTGTTCAGATATATTGCTTTCTAAATGAGAGGAAATAATTCCAGTTTAATGTCAGGCTCCAGTGAAGGAAGAAATGAACATGAAAAGCAAGCACCCCCTTGAAATACTTGTTCCAAAGGCATAATTTATTAGTATATACTGCATCACCATTTTTCACCAATGTTTTGTGCAGCCACGGCAAATTAGATATAAATTGTCATAGCTCCATTGGCTTTAAAGGTACTGCAGTTACAACTAGCGCCTGATGTTTAAGCAATTAACTGGAATTAACAGTATTTAAACGTGGGCATGAATACTGAGAAACTGTGAGTGAAGATCTTTTCTGGGTTCAAAATACCAGCTTGCTTCCATATCTTTTATCACTTTTTGATAGTTTTCCTAGAAAAGGGAAAATCCAAACCCTTCCTTATTTGTAACCTTTCACGCTCAAGTTCTTTAAACTTTCCCAACGAGACACTTTGTTCATCTCTTATTGTAGTTTGAATGATCTTTCACATTACTATGTTTATTGCCTGTTCAGATAGCAATGTCCACAACTCCTTAAGAGTTTTTCAAAAACTAAGAAAAACAAATTTTTGTGCCAGACAGTTGCTTGGTGTTTATTTCCTTAAGAAATAGTTGTTTCCAGGATTAAAATATAAAACTCACAGTAGCATATGTAGACCATGGTAAATGCCTAAAGAAAAAGGCAAGCAGTCTGAGGATGAGAACACGCACTGAACACACTTCAAGTTTAGCATACGATTTTTTGTACTGTGCTTCTGCCCTTCACACATGCTGTAACTTGTCCTGGGGGTGAATAGGAAAGTGGCTGAAATATTCACAGAGAGGGATATTTCAGCATACGACAGTTCAAGTTCTCTGTTCTGAGATGTATTTAACACAGTCCTTTAGAAGAAGAGGAACTCAGGGCCACGGGCTTGATTCGTTGCCCAGATAGTCTCTTCTTTAGCCTTTTCTTCCGTGTGATGGTAGCCCGAGAGGTAGGTCTGTCTGATGGACGACTGTCTCCAAACAGGATCAAGAGCTTTAGAAGCTGCATAGGGTGTCTACTGGGAAATACACTCAATAAAAGCAGCAATTCATCTCCTTGGCAATCTGATGTTTGTGAAGTCCACTTTGTCCTGGAAAGCAGAGCAAAAGCGAGGAAAGACTGAATAATGTGTAAGAGCTGCCCCTTGATTTATGTAAATGTATGATAGGGCTCAAATTATATGCTTAAGAAGCAGAGAATAAGATGATACAGCACAGCCAAGAAAGTGAAGAGTAGATTAAGACCAGATTAAATACATTTTCAAAACGGCTTTGGATGCTGCCTCTTTACACTACAGTGATTAGAGAGCGGCCCAAACCCAAAGGGGAGCCATTCTGCAGTGGTGACTCATGGAACTCAACCACAAACCTGAGAGGTAGAAAGGGAGCTCAGATTTTCAGTCATCCTCTCCAGGCAGGATGAGTCCAGCAGACGGGCTCTGGGTGATGCTCTTAGCGGAGAGGAACCGGGGGATTTGCAGGCGAGAGCAGCTGCCGTGTGCAGGCCGAGCCGGGGCCTGTGGCCCTTGCGCCAAGGGCTGTTTGCCAAGGGCAGGTGAAGGGATCTATCTGAGAACACCTTTCTAAGTGCTCCAGTCACTACTGTGCTCCCATTAGGAGGACAGAGGTAAAATCCCGACTGAAATATAACTCTTGTCGCTCTGACCCTTCTGCAGTGTGATTTGACCTGTTCTTAAAAAGCTTTGAGGCGCTCGTGTGGCCTTTTTGCTTGATCTTTGCTGGCTTCATGACAGATCCTCCGCACAACTGGTGGCTCTTTTTGCTTTTCCTCTGGAAATTCGCAGTGTGAGGTGAGCAACACATGCTCAAAACACCGAGCTCCAGCAGTTGACTTCTTTGGGCAGCCCGGCACGGTAAACCGCTGGTGGTGGTTCTGCAGGCTGGGACTCCACAGCGGGCGCTGCGCTGCACGACGGGGCTGGGGCAGATCGTTAACCAGTCTCAGTAACGACGATACACACGATTTAGGAAAGACTGTAATCAGGGAGGCTGCTGAAGGGAAAGGAAAGGTTTGGGGTTTACACAAGGTGGCTGCCTTGTCCCCCTGCTTGCTTTGCCGCAGGTTTTGGGAAGGATTTTGCACAGCCTCAGGCCCTGCTTGGTGGGGTAGTCACAAACCTGCGCTCCTGGCAAGAGCGGGCGATGGGGAATGTGACCCGCTTTCCCTGACCGTGTTGAATCTGCCATAGTCTGCGATGGGAAGGAGCGGGGTTTGTGAGAACTTCAAACAAAACCAACTTTTCATTAAGATAAAGCAAATGCTTTAAGCCTAACTCTTTTCAAATTTTTCCTCGGTGTCAAAATCCTTTTAAACTAAAGGTTTCCCTTTCTTTTCCTTTTTTTGTTCCTTCCCTTTTAAGTGGTTCAAAGAGACGATGCTACATTACATAACTCCTGCTATTTTTCAATTATTAAAAGCCACTAGGAAACGATATGCTGGGAAGTAGGGACTGGATAGCCACAACTCTGAACGAGACAACCCAATTTACATCCTGGGCTTTGAGATGGGTGTGGAACCCAAATCTAGGCAGTCTTGGGCGAGAAACATCGTCTCCAGGCTTCTGCCCTCGTCTTTGGTACCACAGGAGCTGAGGTGTTTTCTGGTCCCTCCGTGTCTGCTCCTTCCTTTCACCAAAATCCCTCTTAATAAGGATGTATCAAACACAGCTAGATGAGCTAGGGCTAATCTCAGAAACCATTTTTTTTCTTCTTCTACGTACAGAACTAAGGTATAAATCTGTGTTGCTGGCTCTGTCCTTTTGGATTTTTTATTTCCTTTTGAGATTCTATGCTCTAGGTTTGGATGAAGGAATTCCCACAGAAAATGTGAGGATTAACAGCCTGGTCCTAAAAGCACGAATTCATTTATTTAGTGTGAATATTACCCTGAAATAGAAGAGAGATTTATAAATCCTTCTGTGGAATGAAACTCTTTCACAATAAGAAAAAAAGTGTTAATTAAATCAAAAGACACGGGATCTTTTGGTTAACTATGTCCTGAAAAGTGTGTGGAACACATAAACCAAAATGTGAAATACCTGCACTTTGAGCATTTTTAAATGCCCCTGAAAATTCGGGATGAGAGAGCTACTTTTGTGAGATTTGCAGTTAGAATGTGATATTTCACAGGACATTTTCTAACCTGTTCATGTGTCAGAGCAGCTATTCATCCAGAGTGCAAATTCAAAGCTCTATAAAGCAAAGCCAAAATCTTCCTAAGTTTAAATATTCAATCAAAAATAAAGGGAAAGAAACATAACTGAAAAAGAAACGAGAAAATGTTCTGCAGCTTCAGAGTAACAAAAGATTAAAGCCAGTTTAATCATCTTAGATAGTATCTAAATATCAAACATGAAAATTGTTGCTTTTCTTTTTTAGAAGCAATCTGAAGACTTGTTAAAGAAGGTGTTTTTCTTTCTCTCTTCTAGGATAACAGCATTTCCCCGATACAGCTTGCTTCCACTGCATTGCAAAAATGCATTAATATTTATCAGTGATGCGACGGTGAGTCCGTGGAGCTTGCAGAGGTCGCCGCTGCCTTTTCCCAGCTGCCGCGCGGCTCCGTGTCAGGCAGCCGATGCCCCTCTTGCAGTGCCGGCAGCTTCCCCGAGCAGCAGACGTTCAATGCCTCTATTTTCGTTTACCACAAGGGAGCTCTACTGTTGTGCTTAGCGCGCAATAGGGTGTACTTGGTGATTACATTTCTCCCTGGAAATTCCTCTCGGAAAATGCAGCTGCCGCAGATGATGGCGTTTTGGTTGCTGACAGACTCCAGGAGCTCTGAGACACCCAGCGTGAATGCTCATGCGTCTCTGACCTCTGCACTTACACACACTCATCTGCAATGAAATTAATGCCCTGGCTTCGCTTTAATTATGTTAGCAGCCCCCCTGCAAGCCTTTGTTAAACTGCTCTGTTCAACCAGGATGCAGAACTGCAGCTTGGGGCATCCCCCAGCCTGTTTCTGAATTCTTTTTTTTTTTTACCAAACATTCCCAAACTGACTAAGTGTTTGTTGAAAACGATGCAGTTCAGACAAAGAACAAGTAGTACTTATACTTGAATAGCTTAGATCATTAAAGTTTGGGTAAGCTATAGATTTTTCAAAATTAATTCCTTTTAAAAAAAAAAAAGATCACTGTTATAATGATCCTTGAATGTATTGAGTGCAGTTTTGTCCATGTTAAGTGAATGAGCATATGAAAAAAACACTTTCTCAGAGCTCTGAGAACATCTGGAGGGCAAATTTCTTTGCAGCTTACCTTTTTATTGTTTTTTTTTTTAGCTCCATTTTCTAAGCAACTATTTAATTTTTTATCTCTTCATCCACTTGTTCTGTGCCCCTTCCAGGTGGAAATAGCAGTCCACTCATAGCATACATCATCCAGTGCAAACCACTCTGAGGACAAGCAGGTGGAAAATACCCTGTATCTCTTAATTTTAAAGGAGAATTGGAGGCAGAAGACAGTTAACTGCTGGTACTGAAATTCAAACAGAAGAAAAGGAGGATTCCTCCATCCTAACTGCTGGATCTTGGCTAAGCAATGATAGCCAGGTCTTTGCTTTTTTATTTTATTGATATAAATAAACCTAAAACAGCCTGACACTGAGGTAAGGTATATGTTTGCCACCGTTTAAAGCAATGTGCTAGTAGAGGACACATTTTACCATTCCTAAACTGTAGCTGCATTAATTTTCCTTAAAGATCTAGGATCCATGCCAGATCCAGCTTGATCTTGCTTAAACTATGATGATACAAAGAACTCAGAGCCTGTTGGTAGGCATGCATATATGTATTCATGAATGTGTGAGTCTGTAGTCAAGTACTGAAGGCTGCCAATAACCGATGCCAATGATGTAAACCAAGTGGTACTGTAGGACTGAGTCCTGCAATCTCACATATAGAAATTAAAACTAAGCTGCATCCTAGCAACTTTCATCAAGTTTGCATATATTTTTTTTTTCTACACAACCAAATGGCATGTATTAATCTGCCTGCAACTCCTGCACTCTTCCTAAAACCTCTCTTGGGACATCACTGCTCAGACCATTCTTCTTTGCAAGAACCGTTGCTTGCCCCCCAGCCCTTGTCTTAGTGTCTTTTGGCAAGGAAAAAAAAAGGTAAGTCAAAAATGCTGCTTTTGAAATCTGGTCCTATGAAAAGAGAGAAGACTAAGAGATACAGAGAAAGGCACACAGATTGAAAGTTGTAAAAATGTGATTTTCTGTGCTTTGGGCAACTTGGCAGAAATAACCCACCGTGTCTCTACCTTACCTAAAGCTTTCTTGTACTGCTGGGCAATCTAGCAGTGCAGATTCTGCTTTGAAGGAACTTTTTTTTTTTTTTTTCCTGTCTTTCTCCTTCTTTTCTCATCTGCTTTGCAACCTGAGTGTTTAGGAGATTTTCATGGAAGCCTTTGCTTGTGGTGAAGCTGGCGGGATCTTCCAGGCCGGCTGCCAGGGGCTGATAGCAGGTTCTCCTCCTTCCTCGTGCTCTCATCGCAGCCTTCCTCCACCCGCCCCACCAAAGCTGCCGGCTCCTCTCCCTTCTCTGGGGTTGCCAGCTCTCTTTCTTCCTTGCGGGCAGAGTGTGATATTGAGAAGAGCCTTCCAGGCAAGCAGCCCAGGAAATGTCTCAATACAACACTAAATTTTCTCAGCAGATCTGAACATTTCAGGCAACTTCTCAAAAAAAACCAGAAAAAAGTGTGAACATTTACCACGATGATTTGCTAAGAGGAGATGATTCTTGACCCATTGAAGACAACTTGAAAGCCCATTTGGGAAAGGTGCAGAAAAGGTCAACTACGATGATCAAGAGATGATCACAGTGTCCTTTTTAGGACAGCCAAGTTCTCTTACAGTTGTGGGTGAGTTTCAACAGGGTATTAAAAGGGTCTAGTCATCAGAATGAGGGAGAGGAACACGTGTGGAGCTGTGCACACTTCGGTCGCTCATGGGAGTGACTACCTGGTGCTTGTGGCTGTGGCAGCAACTCAGTGCAATCACTGGGGGCCCCTTCTACTCTTGTAGCGTCATGTTCCTGTATTTCCTCATTTATAAGGTCTTTCCAGTAGTATCTATCTGCCTATTTCCTCAAGCAATGAAAATCATTTTTACCTGGGGTCATATTTGCTGATACCAAAAAGAAAGAAAAGGAAAAATATAATGTAAGAAAAATACTGACACCCTCACTGTCAGAAATGTTTCACTTTTTTTCCTAGAGCTACCACAAATCCATTTGGAGTCCATCTTACATTCATTTTTGAGAGATCTGTATTCGGGAACATCTTCATCTCAGCTCTCTCATCTGCCCTAATATGTACAAATCATTTACTTGTTTAAAATGCTAGCATAAAATCACTCTTCTTTCATCATAGAACTCTTCCTTGAATATATACCTGGAATTTATGGAAAAAAAGTTAGGCTTGGAAAAAACATTATCATGCCACTCTAACTGATCATTTCCAAGTGAACTGCAGCACTAGTGTAACACCTTCATAGTGATTAAAGTATTATTTAGGAATACACTATGTAGTATTGGTAACCATTAGATCTTATCTCTTTTGTAGGCACCCTTACTTACTCAGGCACCCTTGCATATTATTAGAGATTGGCTATTGGCCAAAGGAACCTTTGGGGTGTCTTCTGAAAGTTTCTCTTGTTCTTAAGAATATTGCAGAGCTAGAGACTATTCAGAAACAAATTACAAAAATTTAAAAAGATGGTTGGAAAACCTTTTATAAAAAGAAAGTGGAGATTATTTATTTTGGAAAGAAGGAAATACAATGAAAAGTCATAAAGTAATGACTGAGCAGTGAAAATAGATGTGAAACTTCTTCCTGTGTCATGTTACATGAAGAAAGCGATATTGGAAGTTGCTGACACTGGGGAGATATTTCATAAAGCAACAGACCTTGAGAATGAGATTTTTACAAGAGTTTCAAAGGAATTTAATTTTATAGGAATGTCAAGAATATTTAGCTTTTGATATTAGTTATAATTCAATTTTTGGAAATAGCTTTTGGAAAAGCTATTAACCTTTGTACATATCCTTGCTTATGATCTAGCTAAAGGACTCTGAAGTAGACCTAGCTAAAAAATTATCAAATATTAAACCAGTAAAATAGAAAGACATTTCCCTAGTCATTAACTGACATTAAAACCAGGCTGGAGACATCTGAAAGCCAGTTCTGTTTAACTTTCTGATTAGTGATCATTTCAATAGATTCGTCATTTCATTTTTTGCCCTTAGTGGTCACTTTTGCTGGTGGCCTGAGCAGGCTGTGAAGAGTAAACTGTTTAATCAGCTAAAGAGAAAGAGTCAACGTAGCATGACCAGGAAGAACAAGCCGGGCTGCTTTGGTGGTATTACCATAGTAAAGAACAAGGATCTTATGTCTCATTATGAAAGAGAGAAAAAAAAAAACTTAAAGATTATCCCTAAAGCTCATTCATCTGTTTAAATTCTCACATTCAATTCCTTTCTGCTGTCAATCTACTTATAGATCTCCCTGAGGAAGAATTAAGGACTGAAACACACTTCAGATAATAAAGGCATAGAGAGAGAACAAGGGCAAACAGTACCATAGGGACAGGGCTGGTTAGAACACTGTGTGTTCCTTGACACAGGAAATGCTGGTATTTTGCAGTATATTTTTGCACTGATTTGTAATGAAAACAACTTTTTGGGGAAAAATAAAAAGTTATGAAAAATATATTTCAAAATCATTTTGAGCAGGAATATTGTTTCAGGCCTGGTTAGAATTGTTCATATTTTTCCTTTTTTTTTATTAGTCTAACTACATTTTTTACAGTGTCAGTGGTAAAATATGACACAAAATAGTATTAAACTGGCATTTAAAATCCTACTTGAAATACAATACACAAAATCCAAATTGATATATACATAATAATGATATTCTGGTGTTTATATCACTTCCTTCTTAAATTCCTAGTAAAGCATTTTCATTAAAGGAAATGGTTGTTCATATTTGTCTATTTTCAGTGAAAATATATATTTTTAACCAAAGAGTAAATACAAATAAAATATGGCCAAAGCTCATTGTCCAGTTCAAGTCAGAGGTAAATACTCTTCTACTCTGTGCACCTCTTAAACATCCTAACTGTCCTTGGTGAAAAACTATGCTCTGAAAATAATAATCTTCCAGAACTTGAAAATTGTGACTCAGAAAAGCTCTATGTAGCATAAAGCATCTCAGCCCACTTTTATTATAATCAGATCTAAACCAGAAAGACTTTGAGGAACACGAGTGCCCTGAGTTAGGCTATAAAGGTGGTTCTTTCTGAGCACCCAGCAGCACTGGTCCTCGTGCTTTGGAAAACTTACATCTTGCTAAACTGGTAACACAACTCGTTATGCAAATTTGCGTGTCATAAATACACTTTTTTTTTTATAGCTCAAACTTGATTCTCACTTGTTACAAACAAGCTCACAACTCTTTATACCTAATGTAAGTGAAAACGAAACCATCTGCTGAATGGCTTCCCACCATGGAATAACAGATGTATAAAACATGTGCCATAAACAGTGCTCGTAGCTTTGAACCTACTGTGGGAGGCCAGATTGTTTTAAATCTTCTCTCATGGTGATTGATTACCCAGTGGGTATTACTCAAGTGGCATGTTCCACTCTCTAACTAGCATGAGGAAAAATTAAGAGAATTGATGGAGATGCAGATTTAAGAATTAAACTTCACCATCTATTGGACTTTCTCTTTCATAACATCAATAGAGCTTCACATAGTGCTTTCTATCACACTCTAGATGAACTAAACAAGAGATTTTTCAGCCCCATCTACTTGAGGACCCCTGAAAGCTTTGCAGTAGAGCTGTGAACTCTTATGTTTCAAATTTGTCTAATAAACCATACACTGTTTTAGGTGCTTTTTTGCATGAACGTGTAAATGGTCGGAAACCTAGAGTGAGATTTTCCCTTTTAGCTTGAAATATATCCTAGGTCTCTTGTGTTTCACAGTCTCCTCATCCTTTTTTCTTCTTTGTTCCTCAGTGCAAGTTCTAATTGCTCTAAAACATTTATTTTTGCTAGCTACAGACTTGCAGAAATTGAGATAATTTTTCTTTTAAAGAAACTCCTAGGGTTTTTTAAATATGTAAATACATGTAAGCGAGTTCTTTGAAATTGATTTTAGGTTTGTTGAGGTTCATAAAATCACTGCATATTTATAAAAAAAAAAAAAACACGAGGAAAGGAAAGAAGAAAGATCTCAAGTTCAAACTAGAGAAGCTGCTTTAAAAAGATATTAATGTCTTTATGAGATGACTTTGATTAGGAGCCTTGGGGAATTAGGGCCTCAGATCCCATCAGCTTCACAAGAATGTCATCACCGCATATGCTTGGTCTCATAAGTGGATGAAAGCTGTGTTATATTGTTACAGAATATTGTAACAGAAGTGTTTAGAAATGAGTTTTTTGGTGTGAATTTAAAAATATGAGGAGTATCTGATTCCGTTCTTACTGGAACAATCAACTCTTGCTTTGCTGTGATGAACTTCAAGAAAGAACAGTGAGGCAGCTCTGTCGTTTTGTCTCTCTGCAGATTCTGTCTGGGAAGAATTTAAGGATTTTTAGCGTCTGGCCAGGATCTCTTGATAGACTTCACGCCCAGCTGAAGTGCCAAGAGGACTCCGGGACATCCAGAATCCAGGATGAGTTTAAACTGCTTGACTCATTTTGATGGAGCGAGGTGAGGGAATGACTGTAATGAGCAACGGTCCTAATGAAATCCAACCATGGGGGTCACAACTCTAATCATTTGGGGGATGTCGTGATCTAAAAAGACTAACTAATCACACCCAGGCAAAATCTGTGTTTGTATAGGCCTAAAATTGATGGAGTCAGTCCTACAGTTTGCTTTTGATTCTGACATTTTAAAAACAACTTGAATTGGCTTTTTGCATTGTGCTTGTTAGTTAGCCGGCTCATTGGCCTGACTATATTCGTTTGTTCATTAATTACATGGAAATGTGCTTTAGATGGAAGAAAAACAACAGAAAAAATGTTTTTGGGTTAAAAAATAGATCATTTAAGGCCTCTTTTGAGGTATTAATAATGAATTATTTAATTCTAGAAATTATTTACTCCAGAGATGATTTTTGACTTGAAAGATATATTTGGGTTAAGTCCTAAATACAGTTTTTTTAACAGTCTTTTTGATGGAAAAATAAGTAGTAAAAGAATGTTTTTATTGATCTTTTATTTTAGGCTTCCAGAAGGCTAGTATTGAATTCTCAACAACCCTATCCACTTTCTATATTTTAAACCAGGATTTAAATGCTTTCAGTTATCATTTATGCATCATATATTTAAAGCTCCAAAGTACTTTCACATTAAATCAAGAGAAGCTTTCAAATTTAATTTATGGGAAACTTTTTTTTTTTAAAATTAAGGTATTTATTATTCAAAAAAGTTGTTCTCTAAATAAATGTTCCTTGAATTAGGAAGGAGACAGCCACCTATTTACTTTTCTTCAGTCAGTTCCAGTGTAGCAGGCATTATGTCTTTCACAACTCTGCATTATTTTTTTTCCAATCTCTCCTCTTCATCCCTGTCACTGAATTCATTATTCATTTTACTGACACATCTACTAAGTTAGCTAAGCCCTATTATGATTAGCTTCAAAATATGCTAATCAAAAAGCCTACTGTATAAATATTTAAATTTGGTCTTAGTAAATCTACCATACAAAAAGTAAAAGCAAAGAAAATGAAGCAACAGAACACATTTATTATGTGTACTCTTATTACAGGAACGCATGAGAAAGCCTGCACAGAAAAGCCTCATTTTTCCTTTTTTTAAAAAGGGTCCTACTGAGCAACGCTATCTCAGTGAGCAGGCAGCAGCCTATACGGAGGCAGCAGTGGTTACTGAAGCGATGCCGTGTCGTTCTGACAGGCAGCATCGCTCTCGGCTGCTCAATCTGACCTGATGGTTTCAGCCCAGTGTTGCACACTAAACACTCAATTTCTTTAAAAAAAAAACTTAATTGTGTCTGTATTTTGACGAGTGTCTCACCATGCTTTCATTAAACCATAAGGAGTAAAGCAATTGTCACATCCCACAAGCCACATCTGAGGATGTTTGCCTTCTAAACTTTCCATTAATATTCAAATGTTCTTTGATTTAGGTCCATGACTTACAGCTCCTGTTTATAGGGTATTTTGTGATTTTCTCAATTGCTCATATTTTGCTGTCAGCTACAAATATAAAACATGTTGTTCCATGGGCTGTAAGAGAGCAACTGCTGAACCTGTGTCTAACCTCCTCTCTTGTCCTTCCAAAGGATTTGGAGCTCTCATGCATTGCCAGTGAATAGACAGAAAGGAGGGGGAAAAAAAAGAAACAAACAAATAATAAAAACAGGCTGTCACTTCACTTGAGTATTTGCCCTAACTCTGAAGGATAAAATGCCTCTAAAAAAAGAAATTTTATGTCCTTTCTGTTATCAAACCAAAGGCAAATTTAGCTAGTAGGAAAGTTTCATTTGAATTGGGTTACTTCCTCCCAATCTCCTAGCAATACTTTGGGAACTACCATTAGTGCACACTCATTCATAATTGATTAACAGGACAGTTTTCCTGTTCTTTTGGTCTGATGTATCTACATAAATCTGAGATATGTGCATTCACATAAGGCCAGATTCTCAGCCTCTTTCAGGGCTGTTTCAGCTAGAATAGTAGAAAAATGTTCTTGCAGCTGCTCCATATGTCTATAATACGCAGGCCTATCTCACTCAGAAAGCACCAAACTTTCCATGAATCTTTTCAAACATATGTTCTACACTGAGGAAGGCAGGTCTGCAGTCTTACACTGAACACTTATTCTATAACTTCACAAAATTGTGCAAGAACAGAGAGCTGTGTATCAAATGTGGTATATTTTCTGTTTATGACATTAAATGTCCTTACCTATCCTTCTGAACTCATAGATGGCATTAGAAGGAAAACAAAGCATGGTCTGATTTTATTTTCCAAAAGCTTTTCTGCAATTAGGAACTACATTTTAACATCCACTATGTATATAGATCAAAGCAGCATTAGGACAAGGAGTGCTTTTTTGCTTTTTCCATTACTATTGCTACAAATATTTCAGACCAATGGAGAGAGCTCAGAATGCCACAGCCCTACCAATCTGAAAAATATGCACAGTATGAAAATATCAGCAATCAATAATTCCCCAACTGGCTTCCGTCAACGGCTATCCCAACCTATTACACTGCCCGGGGACAATTTCCTGCTGAAAATCCAGTCTGAAACAAGCGATTAAGTGAACGAGTGATGATAATGTGCTTTGAAAGTTAAGCCAAGGGTCATTAAATGCCTGTGAGTAGTAAACAGAATTATAACTATTTAGAAAACAAAGCACAACTCTGAACCCAACCGTAGCATAGTATGTCATTAGCTGTTGTAAGCAAAAGACATTCATTTGTGAGACTATTGGCTAGGACAAGATAATGGTTGGACGTGAGAAACTGTCTGTTCCATTAAGTGCTGTTTTCTCCACTCTTAAACATGCCTCTGCGTAAGCTAAGTGCTGTAGTAAAAGCATTTAACATGTTAGCTGATACATTTATATATTTCATAATTCAAAGTCGCTCTCATGCCCTCTAAAGTCTCTTTGTAAACACCGTTTTGGAAGGATAGTTTAACAAGAAGAGAACTTGGCTCTTTTAAAAATGACCTTGCTCCTATGTCATATGCATCGTGGTGAAATTTGACTGCGAGAGCCCTTGGGAGTTGGTTTAGAACATATCAGCTACCATTTTGAGCCATTCCCTAGCATCATATTTTCAGAAAATACAGGATAATAATTCAACATTTAAACTTTGACAGCTTCTATTGCTTAGAAACAGATTCAGTCAAACTCAGATTGCTTCAGCCGTGAGATGTAAAGAACTTCTGGGATCTGGAAAACAAACCACATATTAATCTACATAATTTCATTCTTCACTTCTTGTGTCTTAATTGCAGGAGAGCAGACTAGGTAAAATACAGTACAAGCAGTCACTGTCGGCTGAAAAAAGCAGAGTGATTTGTCCTGTAGGAGGCTGTTAGGCTGTTATTTGGGAGCATTCAGGCAAGAGCATGGAGTTTTAAGGAAATAATCTTCAGAGCTTGGAGTAGTTATCAAGCACGAAGGGTTCGAATCAACAGTTCCCCATTGTTGTCAAACAGATTTCCTGATTAGTGTTAAAAAATTCTATTTAGTGCCACCAGATAGAGTCAGTTGAAGCCTGGGGATTCGTGCTATAAATATTGATACACCCCCACAATTGCTACTCTGACTCATACTCTGTTTCCTGTTCCCCTCTTTGGCTCCGGATTCACGCTAACTTTACCCTTCTTACTCACCAAGTGTTGAGAGTCACTGCTGCCTTCAGCACTACTTTAAAAATCCTCCTTTCAGATCTTTGGAGCGGAAGTGCGCCTGGGCAGATCACCTTTTATTTATCCTCGCTGCTCAGTAGGAAGCCATCTGTTTCGGAGGCGAGGCTGGTGGCTACGCAGAACCTAAGCTACTTGTCTAGAAGGGAGCTCCCTCATGCTCATGTGGTCTCTGATCGCTGCCAAGCTGGCTCAAAATGTCCCCCTCCCTCTGCTCCTTGTGTCCCTTCACTGTCATGTGCAATCGCTGCTGGAATGCTTGAATGGAAAGAAGTCCACATTACACAATCTGCTTTTTTTTTAATTTTTTTTCTGTCTTAAATTACCAAGTTGCTCTAAAAAGAATCAAAAGTAAATCCCAAAGAAGCAATGAGAGTTTTGCCACTGGTCTTGGATCAGGATAAAGTCCAGCCAAGGACTCATATTTCAAGGAGGGTGCAGTGACCCTGCTTGTGGCAAGATGACGCAGCCCACAGCAAACAGTGCAGGGAGAGAATGCCGACAGCTTTGGATAAAGAGATATGCGGATTTTGCATGATTTCATGGCTCTTGTCTAGCTGCATTCGGAGATTTGCTAAATCAGCGTCCTTTCATTATTCCTTTGCACATTTAAATTTCAACCTGTAGATTTTCAAGATGCTTCAATATTATGCAAGAGACACAAATTCCTGATTTTTTTGTCTTCCTTAGAGTTTGATTCCAAGTTTGCTAAATAGATTCAGTTACTTCAGTGGTTTTGAACAGGGTTCTTCAGCAGTTTTCGAGGATGACATGCACTAACCTTGCATCTGTACTTGATTTTATTAACAGCATCTTTTGACAGGTTCAAAGAAACTCTAGATAAAAAGTATCACCTATTTTTGCCTTTTATTCATCAACAAAGTAATCTTACTGGATTGAACAAGCAGAGCTCTCCTGCAAGTAGCCATTCTATTTCATAATTCATTGCCACCTTTAAATAGTTTATTTTTTAATCTCTGCTCATAATTTCAATGAATTTCCTTGTAAGTAACACTGTTTTGAATTCCTATAGCCATAGTCTTGGCTTTCAGAATAAGGCTCCAGACCCCTGATGCATCTGCTGATTTCAACGTTTTTATTAGCAACTCCTTTTCAAGATCCTTCTGACCGCTTGTACGAACCGTGCCCGATCTAATGACCACTGCCTGGTCTTCAATCACTTTCTATTCGCTCCCTGCCACAGGTGTTTTCAATTTATTACCTTGCTTCAATCTGCAAAATGAATATGGAGGACAGCCTTGCCTTAATTTGATATGTCTTTATCTGCTCTTGAAATGTAAAAGTTTAAAAATAGAACAACAGCCTTTCCAAAATGAGATGTTAAGATATTCAAACAGATCTAACAATTGAATCAACCTTCACAGTAACTGCCTGTAAGCATGTAAATTTTTCTTCCAAAATACGTGCCTGTAGAAATGGATTCACTGGACTCTGCAGGCTGCGCTGCTTCAGTCTTGAGAAGCTGTTACAGTTGTACACTAACATTTCACCTCGATCCTTGGCTACAGAGGAATTTATGACATTCTGGTTGCTCTGTACTAAACATCTTGCCTGTTCTGTGCTAATGTCTTCATCAATTATCTCCTGTTACATCCCTGCTCTTGAGTCCTGTACATTTAATTTCAATATCCAAATTCCTACATCTTCCTAACTCTATCCAGAAGGAAGGCCATCGCTGACTGCCTGTTCTGGTGGGTAGAAATAATCCTGAGCTTTTCTGTTACATTTTTCAGCCTCTTCTTGTTGGTGGATGTTGGTCAATGACCTTTAGGGCTTATGGTCCCCAACACGCTGGATGATGGAATCTGCCTGGGTTAGGGCTCAGGTTGGGCTCTCAGCTTGAAGGAATCATCAGCTCTTCTGTGTCTATCTTCACATAAAAGCAAATGCCTGCTGCTCCCATGGGTGCTCCTGGCAGCAGGAAGGCAGAGAAAGGAAGAAAAGGAGAGGACATCTGACCATGTGCTTGCCCTGCTCCTGCCCTTGTTTTCTTTGCTCTGTGGATATAAATAGAGATGTCAGTCTCCAGAGCTGTCAATCTAACATCCTCCACCCTCATGAAAGCAACATTTTACAAGTGACATGGATTGAACAAGTAAAATGCTTTTAATTTTCATGTAAATTCCATCTTTGCTCTCCTGAGTCTGGAGGTGTCCAAAATTTGAGAAGCAGAAAATAGAAGATTTAAAAAGAAACATTAAGCTATTTGGTAGCTTCTCTGTTGAAAAAGCATTTAAATGTGCAGCGTTCTGAGTCTTTAAATCCCATAAATTGGGTTTTGTACTCTTATTTTTTAAGCTTTGCCAGTGATTCATATGTCAGTAAGTTGAGCTGTGTTTGTTGTCTGAGCAGTTTTACTCCCTGTTCCCTAGAGTGACTGTCATCTTTGCAACAGGCAGCTCTGTCTTTTCCCCCTGTTCGCCACCTGATCAGCTAATTACTGGCACCGGTCCTCAGTTCCCCGGGTTATGCCACCCAAGCTGAGATTTGTGCTGGACGAACTGTCAGTGTATTCTCTTGAGCCGTATACTTCACCGTATTATGAGAGAATTGGGCACTAAAGGACAGGAAAATGAGAATTAACCAGCACACCCCCTTGTCAGTCCCCCTGGCAGTCCAGAGCCAGGGACCCCGTGCAGTGCTCTTGCCGTGGGGTCCCCATGGGGCCTTGTCACACCTGCAGGAAGGCAGCACCAGCTGTTCCAGCATGGATGTTTTATGGAAGATGCAGGAGACCTCAGCAAAGCTGAGCACTTAGATCAAATGTTTCTCATTAAAAAAAAGAAATAATTGCACTGGAGAGCTAAAAGCCTCTGCAGAGCAAGGCAGCGTCAGGCAGTAATACAGCGTGTGCCTGCAAGCGGAGCAGCAGACTTATGGACTTGGAGAGGCCCTTCTCAGAAGACTGTTTTCCTGGCTGTCCAAAACTGGCAGTAAAAAAAATTTCCCAGGTCTACTGGGAAATTGAGTTACAAATGTAGTGGTCATCATTTTTGGCCTGGTTTGGAGAAATATTAAAATGGTTCCACTGATTTTTAGGGATAAGTGTTGCTTTAAGTAAGATGAGGATCTGGCTCCTACAGTGTTAATGTTGAATAATGCAGGGGAGGGGAAAATATTTGCACATATTTAGAAGACTGAAACAAAGAGGTGGAGTAGATTAGTCCTTGCATGCTGTTGTAGTATAAATCAAAGAAAAGGAGGTTAAACAAGAGCAATGTGCAAACTGGCATCTGCATTACTCTGTGGCAGGGAAAGTCTCACGAGTGTTTTATCTGGCAGGTGACATGCCGTGGTGTTTTGGATTTTTTCTTTCTGTTCTCTGAGCATTGCGTGTAGAGGATTTCTCACAGAAATCTCCTCCCACTTACTCAGCAAGCCCAGGTTCACAAAGAGAGAGCATCTGGGCATTTTGGTGGGTCACCTTTGGAGATGCTGCAGGGTGGAAACGGGCCTGTTGAACTGGGTCAGAGAGAATGCTGCGCCTTGCATGATACCTGGGGTGCAGCTGCCTTCCACATCCTACTGCACACAGGTCTCTCCTCTAAGGAGACTTAGAAACACGGAGTGACCCAGGGAATGTCGCCTTTTCCTGTCTGCAAGCTGCTAGCCAGAAGACCATCTCTAATCTGGGGGCTTTTGCTGTTTGTCAGTGTTAATCTCATGATTTCTGTGAATAGCGCTCGGTTTGTAACTACTATAAATAGCTCACAAGCCTTACCTGGAATATGGTGCCTGGTGGCAAAACTCAAATCTTTTTCACCAGACAAAGTCATATAATATATTTTTCTTCTTTCAAGAGATTTATAAAAATGAAGAAAAGCTTTCTAGGGGAATATCATACCCTCCTAATTTTACTTTTGTTGCACGACGCCCAATCTTTCCTTAAAATTCTTTCTTCTGATGGGTATTCCAGCTAGCAAACTAGAGCAGTCACAATAAATTCATTTCAAAGTGCAAATTAATATTTGCCAAGATGCACTCTTTGCAGGATTCAATCAGCTCTCCCTAAAGCATAATGGGAGGAGAGACTGAAATGTTTGAGGAACCTATTGCAATTCACATTAATGTTACTAATGGGAGTTCTAAATGAGAACTGGATCAGGCACTAGATGAATTAGTATGTCTCTCTAGCTCTTAATTAATCAGTCAGTTTATCAGTAATTATGAATACAACACTTAGGATCTTCAGAAAAAGCTCATTCCACCCTAGAAACTGCACACACATCTGATTCTCATGATTGAGAAATGAACATTTATGAATTGCTCACTAGGATTTGGTAAAAATATTTTTCAATTGAAAAGGTTTACTTTTTTCCTGCTTTTATTAAATGGGCATTTTCATGGAAAGTTCTTGTTCACTCTGGAAAATTTATATGAAAATAATCTTTTAATCAGCTTCTATTAAAACTGCTTTAAAACCATCTCCAAACAGTTCTCAGCACATGCTGAGGTACTCCAGAAGTCTAGGTTGTTTTCATGGAGCAGATGGAATGATTTTTGTATAGTATAGATTTTTTTTGTTGTTTCTCAGAGAAACTGTGCTTGTTCCCAGATACTTTGAAATGATATATGTTTCTTCAGAAAGATATAACTTTAGTGGGAGATTTCAAAAATAGTGTTACATCCAGTAAAAACAAAGGATTTGTTCTGTGATTTAAAGACTTGGCTATAAGGGCTGTTTTGAACAAGTTTCATACAAGAATCTTGAGACAAATAAAGAGATGAAGAGACAAATACCATGAAGGAAGTTGCACGGGTGGTATTTCAGCCTTACTTTCTCATCAGAAATGAGCGGGCATAAACAGCGCTGCTCTTACCATCTGCAATTCTCTAGAAGGTGGAAATGAAGAATTACACAAACTCAGGTGTCTGGCTCTTTCACCAGGATGACAACATAACAGTTTTCCAAACTTCAACTGCCTTGAAGTTATAATTATTTGATCCCCAAGGGGTTTTGGAGGACTCGTAAAGAGATCACCCTCAAAAGGATGCTGGACATGAAGTTACTTTACTGGCAGCAATCTTGGTATCTCGGTGCTTTGGTGTTCTAGACCCTGGTGATTTTACTGAGATGGGAACAGATAAGCTGAAAGAGATGGAAACTGATAAGCTTGGCTCTTCAGTTACATCTCCTTCTTGCGCAGAGGTTGGGTATGGAGTGCCTGAGTTTGAATCTGAGACCGCAGGAAACCTGTAGAGCTGCTTGGTCTTCCCTGCTAGCGACTTCTCTGGTTGTGCATCTTCACTAACACTGTAAATGAAGCACGGCAATTCTGAGATCAAAATAAATGATTTTAAGGTTTCTACTTCTTCCATGACTTGTGGTTAGAGGTTTTTTTTTAATAGTGGCTTGATCTTAGTGAATCTTCTGTGTTAATCTTTGTTGGGCTGTGGTATAGGTCAGGGCTAAGGCATCTAGGAAGCAGCGGATTACAGTGTACTAGATTAAACTCAAGGGTGATCATCAGTAAATCTTTTTTTTACTGGATGATAATTGTAACAATCAAAGAAATACAGACATTTTAGACTCTCAATATTATTTAAATAGTCGTACTATGGGCTGGCAATCTAGCTTTCTGCCTGTATTTTCAAAATGAAAAATCTCTCTTTTTTTAAAAAAAGGAAGCTAACTCAGAAATACCGTTTGCTTCAGCAGAAAACTAGCTTATTAGTGGTTTTTTTTCCCTAAATCCTTTGTAAAGTCATTTCAATTTCAAACTTTTCAATTTGGGTAGTTTCAGAGTGTATTAAAAGGCTTGTACTTAGGAAGCTAGCTGGATTTATAAAGTTAGAAATGCTATAATACTTTCCTTAATTTACATCCACATTGGATTTAAAGTAGTCTTGCATGAAATAATAAATTTGTCACACCCCAGTAACCAGCCTTATGGGCCATTCTCATTCTATAAGTATTGAAGTTCATATTGAGTTTATATTGGAAAGGAGCAAATGCTTTCCAAGGGTGATAACACTGTGCTCTTGAATTGGTCTATGCATTGATTGCCAAAGATGTGAGGATACTAAAGTATTGTGCTAAAACAATCTTATTCAAGGTGGAAAAATTCCAGTTGTTGTTCTTATTCTTTTTTTTTTCCTATTCCTTCAGAGCCCTGGTGGCCTTTGTGGCTGTAGCGGCATGAAGCAAACCTGACCCCACAGCCTGATGAGCTCCATGTAATTTCCACGGTTGATAATCTCTGATCAGGGCAGACTATTAAGACAGAGGGCTGAGTTGGAGGGTATTAATCGTCTCCCCAGGCATCTCTGCTCTTCTCCATGTTCTGCCGTTGCAGTGGAGAATGTGCCTCACTGCAAACCTAGCTCCTGAACTGGGTCACATCACTGTGAACCCGGGCCTCGATTCAGGTGACTGATTTATAGTCGTGTTGCAAAGGTGCAGCAGAGCCTCCCAGGGACTGTGTGAATCTGAGCGGCCGGTGAGCCAAACAGTGTGAGATGTAACACTGTCCTTAACCTCTGCGCACCTTTCGCTTTAGAGCTGCTAACAACTATTTAACGACTGAATAGCTTCGATGTTCCCCTTGCTGCTACTTATGTGTCTTCCTTTGCTCCCTAGGAGTAGGTCTTTTCCAGTTCCCTAAGCTTGTTCGTTGCTGGATTGAGCCAATAGCGTTACCATTTTAATGAGAAGGAATGGTTTGCTAACATCGATTTTGAGCATAAAATGGTTTATCAGAGGACTGGAAGGGAATCCTTTAATTAGAGATTTGAGAGATTAGGGAAAATACATGGGCTGAACTTAATTCATTTCTTGGTATATGTATAAATATGCACAGATTCAATGGACTGGTGAAAGCACAGTAGACTTAATTCATGTTGTGAGAATTTAAAACATGAAAAGGAAAATCCAGGAAGGCTTCTCTGCCTGAATGATAAAGTAGGACTAGAGCAGGGATCAGTATAAAACCTCTTATATATGGCCAGATTTTTCTAAGATACACCTCTAGAATCACTGTTTATTTGACAAATAGAATAATTGCCCTTTGTTTCACTTTGTATATTTAAAAATATACATATAAAAGGAAAGTAAAGGCAGAAGAAATATAGTTACAGAAATTTATGCAACTCGTGTCTTGTGATAATACAAGATAATGTTTATAAACTAATTTGTCATTCTGGAACCACCAAACTTGTACAAGATTTCTAAGAGTATTTAGGAATTCACATGCATTCAGCATCTCACAGGGTCTGGAGGACTCTATGATGGAATGATAAAATGAAGTGATCAGCGTACAGTTGTAAAAAAAAGCAAGGGAGTGTAAGAGAGATCTGGCAATTTTAGTAAAGTTAATCACATGCTAAGAAATGAATTCTGTTGGCATATTCAGCTTTAAAATGCTATACTGAAAATATTACCCCATTATTTAGAAGGAGTGGGTGGAGTGGGCTTATTTCCAGTCACTGCCATTACTCTATTACTGGCGTTCTAAAAGTTTTTGAAGACAAGCTGACTTTGTTCAGTTATCAAGAGAGATGGTAGATTTCATTTGTTTCAAGTGAAAAAAGAAATATAGAATCTGATTTAAAATTCTGTGAAGTCAGAGAGAGACATGTTTTCAGTACATTGAAACATTGAAAAGAAGCATCATTTTGAATCTCACATTTTATGGACTTTTTTCTGCAATAGTTTCTAAATGCAATGCTCATGCTATATAGCTAACCCCAGTAACTACCCTTTGGGTTCTTCACTCTCCACAGGGGACTCTTGCAACCCTTCTGTGCCAGATTTGTTGTGCACGGTGTGTGAGTACGTTCCTCCTGCGTTTTGCTACGGTGCTGAATGAAAGAAGCAGAGTTGCTTGGATAGGTTTTCTCTCTTGCATGCTGCCAAGCAGTGCTGGCAGCCATCTAAAAGGTGGTGGAATGAGAATTTAGGTCCTACAGAACACGGAAGATTGGGCTGTGGACTAGGCCAAGGCCCCCGTGTAGCATTATGAGAATTATGGGTGGAGGAAGAGATCATCTGCACAGTCACATGGAGGTTTCCTTGTCACCAAAGACGTAGTATGGTCTATCCTTGCTGGTGTTAATGTGGGAATAGAGTCCTATTAGTACGTTCATTAATTCACATTTGCCCACAAGTGCATAGAATGCAGCAACTGAGTAATTATTGTTAATTACATTGGGTAAAGTTTGCTCAAGATTCACTATTTTAATGGAATAGACACTTGCAGCAGTAGAACAAATTTTGTATTCATATTAATGCTTAGTGACTGTGACAACTGTGCTGCACTTTGTGGCTGACACCTGTACAGTGCTGGTTAATCCTGAATTTGTCACATTAAAATGCAATCATGCTGTCATTTCAAATGTAGCTGTTTTCTATACAGACTTGCAGAGAAATAAAAAAAGGCTTTTTATTCCTTTCCAGCTGCCTGGAGGAGATAAGTCTCTATCCCTACCAAAGGTAGGAATCCAATACACAACAGAAATCCCTGGGTCATTGCTGTGCTGAATAGTGGACAGTTATAAATATGGGACAATGGACAGATGCATATCTTATAATTCCCCTTTACAGATTTTGTGAAGGGGAATTTGCAGAATTCCTCTCCTGGCATTCTTTTGTAAGAATCAGTGTTTTTACTGATGCTTTTTTTTATTGATGGGCTGCAAATGCTGCACTGTGAATGTGTCTGCATTTGCAGCCCAGCAGAATTTGTCCCAGTTTCTCACTTATTTGTTCCTGAGGCTTACTCTTGCACAAACATTTATCCTACATGCTAAAGGCAACTGATATCTTGGTTTGCAGAAGGAATAGACTGTATCATCAGGTAAGATGTTGATACCAAAAATAGCTTCACAAATGCAACTGTACTGAGTATATCAGCAAAAAGGCTTCCCTTATCTATATAAATGGGATAAGCTTTTGAGGAAAGTACAAAGGGTATTTCTTTATCATTCAGTATGCAATCAAATGACATATCCTGTGGGATAGCGATAATAATCCCACTGCAAAAGGAACAAGAAAGAGTTAGTTCTGACCCAAAAGGTTTCCTTTGTTGAGGCTGTTACAGGAATCTTTTCTTAATCCCATTTTCATACATGCTTGTTCCTCTTTGTAGTAGGCAGAAATATAAATGCTGAAGTAGCAATACAATGTTTGTGCTAATAGAGATCTTTTGGTTCAATCAAAGATCATAGTGTGCTTTGGGGACTGCTTAAATTGATCCTCTCTGTCCTGCCTGTGGAAGATATGAGCTTCCAAGCTTACACTTGGGGAAAAGGCTGTGCAAAAAGATTAAGCGCTTCTGTAGAGCAGCGTGTTTCATCCACTGTTTGTGTCATGGTGACTCTCCAATCCAGACCACCTTAACTGGATTAATTTAATAGCTATAAGCCAACCCAAAACTGAGGTGAGACGCTAGGAGGGAAGTGAAGAGTAGCACTCCTGTTGAGATGAACTTTGAGAAGAAGACTGCATTAAATGACATTTTTACATTTGTAATGACAAAAATAAAGAACAAAGGAAGAATGTTCAGAGCATAAATAGCAGATGAGCACCTACGCAAAGCAGAACACACAAAACAGGTTAAAATTAAATTGGAATAGCCTAGCTCAATTTATTTTTTTTCAGACAGTATATATTTTAGTATATATTTCAGAAAATATATTTTTGTAATGAGAATCATAAACATGTAGGAAAGGAAATGTAAAAAGTAAAAGATTATAGGAGATGTGTGCTTTTAAATTCATGGGGACTTGAAACAAATAGGAGAAAAACAATCATTTCAAAAACCTGCTTTAGCTCCTGGAAAATTTTTAATGAAAGTTTGTTGGTGGTATTTGGCTCCAGTTCTTCCAGCCATATGCAAACTCATGCAAGGATACATTAAAACTAGTACCATCTGTGGCTGATAGTTTATAAGCCTTAATTAGTCAAAGTTTATCCTTACACTGAACACAACCAGTGTGTTTAGCAGACAGTAGGCCCACACATGTCAGCAAGAAAATTTCCTCTAGATGTGCAATCATCCATGCCAGAAGAGTGGGAGGGGTGCTTGAAGGATGACTGAAAACAAGAAAAAGGAGACACTTTTGCCTGTGGTTTTGCAAGGACAGGTTAACACAACCATTTTAATGTGTCCCATGGAAGGTATCTTCTCATTAACTTACCAACAGATGTTAGAAAAATCACACTTAAAACTATTGTAGTGCTTCCACTAAAATAATTGATAGATATGAACATGTCTTGATGGCATCTGACATCTCCAGCACTGTCAGAGAATGACTTTAAGGTCAATAAAATCCATTTTAAATTTCTTTGGTCTACTTTGAGTCATGATTAAGATCTGTCTTAGGTTGGGATTCATCTAACTTGATCTTAGACAGGCTTGACATCAAATTTAACCCAATTGCCAATGATTCATCCCTTCCCCGGATGAGGAGATGACTTATCTCTCTCTCTGTCCTCTGACTAGATGACTAGCTTTGTCTAAACTTTCTCCTTTTAAAGCTAGGTGGGAAGAATCATTTGGTGTAGAAGGACCTTGTGATATTCCCTGATGCTTCCGCCCAACTCTACCAGAGTTTAGCCTCGAGTGTCTAGAATGAATAACAGTAGTCCAGTCCTTAGTGCCACAGATGCAGTTTATATCTTGTTCTTGCATTTATTCGCCTAGTGTGAGTCCATGAAGATTGACAAAGCTAGGTTGGTGGTTTGTTTTGAGCGGCTGTGTTGAGCAATAGCAGAGCTTACAGCTTGAAGGCTAATGCTGTGAAAGCTGGGGGATCTTAGCAATGATCCTCATCTAAGAGTGTATTAACAACTCACTACTTTATGTTACTGACTGGCAATCGGAGCAGAGCTGACTGTAGTTTTGGAGGCAAATGCAAATCATTTTTTTCCAGATGGAAGCCAGAGTGAAAAGGCAAGATGCCATCTGGAAAGAGTGGGCCTTAGTTGGGCAGATGCAGAGTACAAAAATGATAGAAATATAAAAATGGAAAAAAAAATATGGTAAATTGGTAAGTCTCTTGCCATAGATTCCTGCCTTTCCAAAGACTGCATTGTGCATAGCAATATGTAGCTTGGAAATATAGCTCAGAGTAAGAATTTATTTCCATCTTCCTATAATTAGTTGTTTTTTGTATAACTCTATTTTGCAGTTTGGGGCTCGGCCAGCTTTCACATCCCTCTGAATGGCTTATATTTCCAAGAGCTATTGCAGATTCGGAGAGGTTAGGACTGCAGAGTTATATAGTTCCCTGTGCTCTACTCTATTTTGCCCAGAAACTGAAACGACAGGCACAAGGCTCTGTGTAGCAGACAGGTAGAACTGCATTGTGGAGATAAAGACTGTCCTTCTCAGGAAGCACAGTCCAGTTTCATTGTGGACATGTTCATGTGCAGGGATTATGCTGAGCCACAGATGAAGTGTGGACAAGGAGGAAAAGGTGCAAAAGCAAGGACAGACTGGCTGCTGAACATAAGGAACTCAAAACGCAGATCTCTCTTGTTCCCATAAGCCTGACCAAGGGCATGTGTCATTAAAGATCTATCTTTGTGTGTTGTCATGTTATTTTTCAGGCTACTGCTGTACTAGTACTTACAGCTGATCTTAGGGCCCACACCACAGACTTTTCAGAACAGACTGTCAGCAATCTATCCTAAGATTGGACGCTGTTGAATTACTATTTGCTGCCTGACGCTTCCTCTTTGGTGTGTGATGGGAACTCAAGCATCTGCATGTCCTTTGGCAGATGGCTTGTGATTTATCTTGAAACAGCATCCCTTATAGAGTGTTAATTCACAAGAATTTGAGGATTACTGGATGTGAATTCATTATAGAATGAGAAGGACAGTTTTCAGAAGCAGCTCTTGAGAATAATCCTGTCTGTAGATTTTTGAATACATTTATATTCAAGAGCTATCAAACAGACAGACTACATCTACCATTTCTCTTTTTTTTTTTTTTTTCCAAAACTCTTTTTGTCATGGGAACAAATATGACAGAAGTCTGAAAGAAGCAGAGACAATTATGATCCATTTTAGTTAATCTTAAAAATGCTCTAATTAAATTAATAGTATTAAAGGATGAAGTCAGAACTTTGGGTTTGTGTGCTGCAGTCCATACAGTCCTTACTTACCATAAAGAATTTCATTTAAGGAAAGTGGCGACAGATCTCTGCTTTCTGGAAGCCAATCATCATGAAGGGGTTGCCATGCAGAGCCCATCTGTGTACTGGATGGTGACTATAAACATTCAAGTATCTGATAAGATAAACTTAGTGATTTAACATCAAACTCCAACAGTCTACAAAGAAAGAGAATCCAAATTCTCCCTCTTCATTATGGTGCCTATAGGACAGCACAAGGTAGGTAAGGCTGGATTAAAGGCTTTAACTGTTTTGAGAAACTTCTCAAATTTGGAATTCTGTGTTACAGGAGAAATACAATTGCTGGTATGTAATATCAGCTTGTATTTCTGATGGATATATTGGGGTTTTGTTTTCACTTTGTTAAAGAGACTGTGACAATTCAGGGCTGATTGCTCTTCTCATCCATTCTCTGGGCTCCAAGGTATGAAGCCCCAGACGCTTTCCTCTTCTGGGATAAAAAATGTGGAGAGCAGCAACTGAAGTTTTCAGCTTCTCTATTAAGCAGCATTAATTAAGGTCTAATGTCAATCTACTCTACTGGGTTTTGAATCAGACTGTTAGTGCTGGACTGACACCTGACAAACTTGGGAAAAAAAAGAGCAGCTTTGCAAATGTATTCTTTATACACTGGCAAAGATGAATAAATCTATCAGGAATAAGATGGAAACTGCAATATAGAATTGAAAGCTGTCACAATACTGGCCAGATGTACACGAACGATCAAAGAATAAACAAATCATTAAGTGAAACAGTTTCCTTTTGCTGCCATTACTTATCTGAAGAATTGAGAAAGTGCAGCCAGTCTCTTCATGGTGAATTTAGATTTTTGGTGCCTATTTCATTCTGAATGTCTCATTTCCAAATACGAGCATTAGTGTAAGGAGTCACAGAAAATGAGACCAGTAGCCCAGGATCTATCAGAGGGAGCAGGAGATGCTGTTTAGGAAGAAGAACCTAGTCACATTGTTCAGTCCATTCCTCTTATGCCTCAGCATTCCCAGGTACTGGCAGGATACCTAAAACAGTGGTACTTATCATGTGTTTTTATTAATAAGCTTATTTGATGTGGAGCAACCAGTGTTATAAAAGGAAAATTAACAGAAGGAGAGTGTCCTGAAAAATCCCCATTAGTACATGTGGGAAAGTAAGACGTATTTCCAAAGTTGCTAAGGAGCACTGTAACAACAGCGAAAGGTCTGTCAGCCTGATCAAGGACAAAAGCAGAACCCTGGGCATCTCTGAGCCTGACTACCTCTCCTCTTCAAAGTGAGTGAGTCATCTAATTTCCTCCAAATTTGTATCATTTTGGTGAATTTTCAAGTTGTTGAAAAGCCTGGCTCAGTTAGAGGAGGTTTCTTATGCACAGTCTTCATGAATATAGCCATAATATAGCAGCGAGACACTGGCAAATTTCTGTGCTAGACACATCTGTTGCTCTTTGCCGTTTGGAAAAGCAACAAACATATTCTGGTGCCAGTTCCATAGGAATTTTTGCCTAATTTTACACCTATCAGGAGTCCTAATGGAAGGATGCATACATCTAAAATTAATAACGTCTGATACGTCTGATTTTATTGAGGTGAAAGGAGGTTTCTCCAAGACCTGCAAGGGGTCAACATCTAAACGCATCCATCCTCAAAGATGGTGACAGTTTCCTAGTAAAAGGCTAGCACATTAATACTGATGCCTGAAGGTGGGCAGAAGAGCTTTCTGCAAGTGCTACAAATTAAAACCAGCATGTCTTTGTAATGTGAGATAGTGACGTGCCAGGTGCACTAACAACAGGCCGTTAATATGTTCAGTTCACTGGCAAAAATGCATGCTGATCAGAATCACACTGTAAGCTGTGTACATTAGGAAGCATTTTAATTTCACCTCCACCTTGCTTGCTTTCTATGACAAAAATGAATGAAATCCCAGCCACTGGGAAGTCAGTCGTAACCAATGTGCACAGAGTGGTAATAGTATATCCTTTCATTTAGTTTATAAGGTGGCAAGTGGTGCTTACCCCAGTCTGTGCTTTGAGAGGCATCAGGAATGATCTGCCTAGGAGTTTCAACACAGCTACGACTTCCATGTTTATGAATGTCTATTTAAACCCTTATTTTAAGACTCCCAGCTGTGCCTCCACAGTGCTTTCATAACACCTTTTCGCAGTACAGAGAGAAAAAGTACAATAATTTTGATTATATCTGCTTTCCTGAAACAACATTGAATTAATTACTGTCTTTGGGGATGAGATGAAAAAACAAAGCATTAAAGATAAAACTGCTTGCAAATATGCCTGCTGTCTGTAGTCTTCCTTCACCTTTATGCCTGTATGGAATCAATAACAGTTTATTGATAGTTTATTAAAAATTCTTCCCCGTATTCTTGTGTAGTTTTTCATTAATAGACGAACGTTATATTTTCTTGTCTGCTGTCTAACCACGCTGGTTCTGTCACAAGTCACAGGAGAATAAGCAGTTTTAAAGTAGAAAAATCCATATTCCATCAACAATTCTTATAATTCTACCAGTTCTACATCAAATATCCATCTACTGATGGCAAGAAAATTATTTTCTGAAAGTCATTTATTGGGCTATTAAGCTTATATGCTCTTTCTTAGCCAAGAATGTACATAGCTCTCATACTGATTGATCTTAAAAATGTTTGTCATATTATAAAAACTGCTTTAAGACATGAACTAGTAGAGAGCCTAAAAATAGTTATTGAAGATGATAGGACTGGCCCAAAGCCAGGTTAGGATCAAGGAAGAATAAATGTGAGTTAAAGTCACCTTTGCCCACTCTGGTTCTAAACCCTTATTGAATACTTGGTGAAATTAATTCAAATGGTGCAACTCTGTATAAAAAAGGAGTGGAAATTCTAAATTTTTCATCCTTTTTTTTTTCCTCACTGATTAAGTAGAACACCAGCTACATTTTAGGTACGGAGGAGCCCGTTGAACAAGAAGCTGGATGGTAGTCATTAAAGAAATCAGTGGCAAGCTCAAATGGAGAGAAAAGGGGGGAGACAGAGATAGAACAAACTATATCCTTCCCAAATTATATTCTTTTACTGTATCTTTTCTACAGTTGAACCCTGTTTAAATATCGTATGACATGTTTCTGAACTAATTGGACATCACACAAATCATTGGAATCACCACATACACCATATACATCACTTGGGAATAAAGAAGTAAGCTGTTTAAGATGGACCACTAGTGCCCCTTATACAGATGCTTGCTTAACATTTGAGCTTTAAAGATCTCCATGAATAGCAACTCTAACAAATGAAATGCCAAGTAATACCGTCACTTTGTGTGTCTGACTTTGACATTTCCAAGCATAGCCTCTCTCCCGAGCCATCATTTTGCACCCACACTTGTCTGACAACTTGCTGAAGAAATGCATCCAAACAGACAATGAAATGCCTGGATGATTTATGCAGGAAGGAAGTAAACAAAATATCATCGAGAATAAAACCTTTTCAGACACAACTATAAAAAGCAAAGTCAGACAGTTCCAAGTGCAAGAAAATTGCTTTTATCACTGCCACTTGGCTCATTTCAGTTCATTCTTTTGGGATAAGATTTTGCTTAATGAAGTGGACCGAACCTCGATTTGAACATCTGAAGACTCCACACAAAGGTTGCTGAGCATTTGGTGCTGTTTGTGTTTGGGCAGTTAGCTCACAGCCACAGCACCCAAAGGCTGATCTTAGAAATCTACTGAGAATAAAAGACATTAAGAGGATCAGCAGGACATGGATTATGAAAGTGTCAAGTTCTCTATCCTGTTCTTCTGGTTGGTCTTCATAAATCATGATTACATCCATACCTGTTGCATCTAGAAACTTTTGCCCAGAAAATTCTGTAATACTTTCTAATTTCCACTTGGACATGTGCTCTTAATGCCTCTCAAATAAACCACTGGTTCCCAATGCCAGTCTTCATACCTTCGTGTCTTTTCTCCTTTTCCCTTTTCCTTTCAACCTCATATCTTCTCTCTCTTAATAATAGAATGAAATGCAAACAGTGATTTGCTCCATTTTATCCAGAAAGCATGTGGCGAAGCTATGAGCAAAATCTGTGCTGTGATGTTCAAACGAATGACACATTCATTAGATTCAGCTGAGCATGGGAAGAGTATTCAGAACGATGTGTAAACTGTAAACAGGTCAGCTTCTTCTAGATAAAGCAGATTATTTCAGTTTAAGACATAATTAAATGCAATTTCTTTGAACTTTGCCTTTTGTGGTCAAACATCCTTAACTGAGGAAACAAGATTATTTTTAGTGAGTCTGACTGTCCTGTTTGTGGATATATTTATTCTAAATTCTTTTTCCTTCCTGGGAGCTTATCACTTCTAGATCTAATTTTTGTGTGATGTATAAGGACAAGGATCTACTATTTCAAATGAGAAGATTCAAAAATGGAGATGCCATTCTTCATCTCCTATTTCTGAAATGCATCTCCTGATGAATGTGCCGATTTTTCCCCTGTGTGATGACCTGGCAATACAGTATGCAAAATTCACTTTGAAACTGTTTTTCCCTATAAAATTCCACCTGCATAGAATAATATCATCCAGCCTAAAATGGAGTCAAGGCAAATGAAACCATTTAAAATAGTGGCATCTGGAAAGCTTCTTTCTAGCGAAAAATGTAATCTCTTTGTTTTGAAAGTGTCTATTGATCTAAAAATTGGGTTGCTAGCCTTCTAGTTTCCAGAAGGGTAGATGCTGACAAAAAAAATAAGGCTATGCACAGAATATGGTTTTTTGTTTCTGTTTTTGCATACTCTCTAAAACAGATCATCTGCCTGAAAAACAATAAATATTATGCAAGCATAGTATAAGAGACAAGACTGTGAAGAGATTTTCATCTAATGAGATGAGACAAATAAGCACAGAAAAACAGAGGACATCATAGGCATTTGAACTATATGGTTCTTAGGCCTACAGCCTTCTCCACTATCTTTTCATAGAAAAACTTAGCATATCATAGGTACCATATTTCCTGATTTATCGTTGCACAGTTTCCTGGATGCCCACAAAAGTGCCTGTGCATCTAGAGATGCACAAACCTAGGGACACCCCAGGGGGCAGCCGCAGTGCCCCAGATATCCCTGTTGACAGCTCCAGTGGATGATGACTTGTTGTTGACCTACACATTTCCTCTCTCTGTGCACTATGTAAGTCCCATGGGCCTACCAACTCCAGCGTGCCTAGCATTTATCATGAAAGCACTTCCATTTACTCACTGAATCTCCCCTAAAATGGTTCCCAGGCTTATAATGAATTTCAGCACAAGCACCAGGACAAAAATTTCTTGAATATTGACCATAATCCATATTCAGAAGGTACATGCTGCAAAAGATAGATTTATTGTAAAACAAGACAAAAGTAGGTAACAGTTTACTGGTGTATCTTGAACCTAAAGATGTTTCCATTTCTCCTTTTCCCTTCCTGTCTCCTTCCATCATGAAAACTCTGAAGTGGGGGAGAATTGGAATCACAGTGCTCTCTTGGCCCTCCTAGTCCTAGCTGTGCAGAAGTCAGCAGGTTTTCAGACACAAGAGCAATGCGTCCTCATGACGTCTTCTGACTCCAGATGGGAAAGGGATCATCTGAGAGTTACATCACACGCTGAGCCTGTGCTGCTGGTGATCTTTGGGGCTTCACTGATGCTCGCTAAGGTTTGCTTTGTGAGGGCCTGCATAAAATGGGGGGCAATGCTAATCTCCTTACTGGGAGCTGGTGAAAAAAGGTCCAGAAAAGATATGAAATGCAAATGCACATTAAAAACGGCCATGATGCTGAAGAGAAACGATGAGAGCAGTTTGAGGAGGGGAGGAAAAGAATATTTGGTGATATCTGCAGTCCACGGAGGCTCTAAGAAAGAAGCATCTGCAAGAGCACATGCTGTGAAGAGCTGCGGGGAGGAGAAGGGAGATGTAGCCCCAGAACACGTGGATGGGAAAGCAGGTCCTAGGGAGAGAAGGTGGGCAAATCTGTTTTAAGAGATGGTCACAGTAATGCTGGAAACCTTAATTTTGCAAGATATTGCTTATTGTTTGATGTGCATGTGTACAGTTAAATAACACCACTGCAAATCTATCCAAGAAAACCACATTCTATCTTCAGAAGAGATAGTGATTGAAGATATGGGGGTGCAAATGGCATCTGCATTGGGTGTTCAGACTTTAGATACGCTGGCAGGTGATTCCTTATTCCTTGCAGATAATATAAGCACTTACCCTGCTGCTTGCATTAGACTCCAGGATTTTTTTCCCTGACAGAATATTCCAGTCAATCAAAGCATATACTGCGACTAATAGGTAACCACGGAGGAGCTCTGCAGGAGCAAAACACGGACTGGTGGTATCTCAGCTAACTAAAACTGGCATTACATTAATGCCAAAATGAAAATGCTGAAAATAGACCATTTTTAATGACAAATTCTCAGATAACAGAATCAATCTACAAAAGAGTGCCAGTGCTAAAAGCTTTCTGGGCAAAATTAAACCAAGAAGAGATCACAAAACAAGATGTTGACCTCATTATAGACAAGGTAGACAAGTTTATCAGGTAGATTTGGTGTCTCTTGTTCCTGCTCCAAGTTGTTGATGCAGAAGCGTTCTGGTTGAGATGTCGTGTACGTAGTGCTATGCACAAGCAAATATGTTGCAACTTGGATAAGCTTAACAAGCCTTCCCATAAGGGCGTATTTGGAGACCAGTACAGAGTGTGCCTGAGTTGAGTTAGGAAGGTAAGTCTTCATACATATGAACTTGCATGCGAACACACATATGCCTATACAATGCATGTCAAGCATATATCTATTTTGTGGGTATTTGTAGCTATATATTTTAAATATATAAAATATATAAATATATTAAAATAAATAATTGCAGTTTATTGCTTCAATATGTATTTTAATAAGAGAAAAATGGTATTTGAATATGCTGTCTGGAATTCCATTGTCAGTAATGAATGGGAGCGGATCTCCTGAAAACAATAGGAATGCAGTGATTTGGGAATGCCACAGTCTGGGGATGTGACTTCCCTGACGACTTCATCACTAGAGGTAATTTACACCATGGCAAGTCAGGATGAGAATGGAGGAGCTTGGTCTGGCTGCACCCATCCATCTAGACGTGCCAATAGATGCCAGACACATGCTAGCAACAAGGACCAATGCCAACATTCCCATATGGCACTACACACAAGTACCAGCCCTGGGAATGCTGTGATTTGTACAAAGCAAACTGCACAAAGACAGATTTGGAGGGAGCAAAGCTCTGGGGAGCCGCAGAGTTGGGAAGGAAAGAAACTGAGGCAGAACGGTGAGAGTTTGAGTACAGGGAATGAGATGGGCTCTTGTAACAGTGGTATAGGGAAAATAGCAGGGTCATGTCTGGTACGAAGTGTGACAGGGAAGTCCCGACTGCAAAGGGGACTTCAAACAGATTAGTCACTAGTGTTTGTAAATCTGACAAGCCAAAAGATGGCAGAGAGAGATACCAGCTGCACTTATGTTTAAGGAAGCTTCTTCTTCAAAGAAACCCTCAGGTGTTGCTGTGCATAATGTATGCAGCAATGTGTGTTTCAGAGCTCCGCTAAGGCCATATTTTTTATAGTACATTAATTTAAAAAATTCCTTTTTGAATACTAGTACTCTTCAAATAATGGCATGGAAGATGGCATTCCTAATTATGGTGATCACACAGTTATAAGGATTTAATTTCAAATTTTGAATATAGCTAACTTAACCTCTCTCATAATAAATACCAAGGAAGGGCTGGAAAGCAAGTTTGTCTTCAGTCTATTATTAAATTTCTACATGTGTACTAGATTAAAGGAACATCTTATCTGACTTTATTATGAACATATAAAAGGAAGACTCTCTTCTTTCTAAGGATCTTAAGAAATATTCAGGGTCAGACAAAACGTTGAGTAAACAGTGTTCTGAAACTATCTTTTGATCTTGTTCAAATAGTAGGTGTTTTTTCAGTAGCTTTACTTAATTTTTAAAATTAACCTTACAACAGTAAGATGGTCGAATACTGAAATGCTAAAATGCAAGGCCAGACGCAACAGATTTTTAATTAACCACCTGCATGCTTATTTTGCTAAAGATTACAGTCTGCCTTATGAACACAGGTATGTGAGAAAATCAAGAGAGAGAAATGGAGCTGCGAATTAGCAGAAAAGCTCCCATCTGAGCTCTCTCTCTATGATTTGTTCTTGGTCAAGTCATTTCACCTTTCGCTGCTGCTGCTTCTTTTTCTTTTTGTTCTGTCTCAACACTGACACTTGAGTGTACCTGATCTCTAAGTCCATGCAATTTTGGGGTGCAGATTTAAAAAGCAGGTGCTACAACTTTGTATTTTCAGTAGTTAAATAAACTACCCATTTAAAGTAATTCTAAGTCTCCATCAGCAATCTCCAGTTTTATCTCTACAACAATTGTCAGAAGCTGCAGAGGGAGCAGCTAAGTATTCAGTGGTTTTGAGTTCAGGCCACTATCCCTGATATATCCACTGAAGCGAACTGTGCCTTTATAATCTCATATTGTCCTAAAACTGAGCCACACACAGAGACAGAACTAGTTTTAATGTAGCCTTCCACTTCAAATATATTACTCTATCATAGCAATACATGTGTGAGGAAACTGAATCTTGGAAGTCATAGGGTTGTGGGACACACAAGTCACTAAAGTGCCCTGCAGAGCCCCCATAAAGAGCAGTGCTTTGCTGGCCGGGTTCCTGTCTTCCGCTGCACTTTAGGAATTTTTAATACAGTTCACACAGGTCAATTTGTATTTAGTATTGAAGTTATTTTATAAATGAAACAGTGTGAATGGATGACTAGAACTGTGGTTTCTGCATCTTTATTTACAGGGAATTTTAAGTTTTGGGAAGTGCTTGGATTTTTTACTTCCTAGCTTGGTGACCCAGGCTTGCAGGGCTGAGCCCTGCTTTTCCTTATTGCCATTGGTAATAAGGGTTGGATTATTCTCCTGGCTTCTGAAAGAGGCCTTATTACTGTCAGGCAGCTGTCACTGTGAGACAGTCTCCGTTCAATCTTATGGATTATGCAATTGTCCTGGTTCTGACACAACCGCAGCACTGTCTGAGAAACTGGAAACACACAGCTGCAGGGATCATGCCACGGGGAGGCAGAGGAAGAAAATCACTTCTTCAAAGAGAAAAGTGAAGACTAGCCTAACCCTCATGGAATCAGACTGCATTTGGTGCTGAGGCATCACTGGCTTGGCCATTTAGCTTCTCTTTTTGTTTTTTTCTTTCTGGCATTTACTAATGATCCTCAAATCTAACATCACTCACTTAGATGCTGAACATATGCACTGAGGGAAAACTTTACCGGTGAAATAAATCTCTGTATGTATCAGCCAGCCAGCAGCGAAGACTAGGATTCTCAGCTGTAAATAGATACTCTCATTAACAGCAAGGTTTCACCTCTGTATTAATTAGTTTTCTTTATTTAGCTCCTTAGCATTCTTAGTATAAAAAAGGCTCATCCAGTATGGTCAAAGAGCAAATGGCTGGGAGGTGAGTTCTGCTTTGCCCCGCATCTCCCTAATGCTCCTCCCTGCAGTGCAAGCCAACTCCAGGCTGTTTTGAAGCTTGACTGAGGACCTTAGGAAACCTTAGGAAACTGGGATGTCATCCCAGAAGTGCACTACCACAACAACAATCCCGAGCCACAAATATTCTCCCAAGGTCAACAATAACACAGGGAAGAGGTACAGCTCCTTGCCCCAAAGAATACACAGCTGAGAGAAGCAAGTGAACTACAGTTGGAAGGTGAGAGACAAAAAACTATATGAAATGAGAAAACTATATTAATATTTCATTAATATGAAATATTAATACACCTCTTGCCTAAAGAGTATATAAAAATGTTGTTCTTTATTTATTGTTACTTCTGGCTAACAAAGATAGTTTAATCATGTATAAACAGCATAATATCAACAGTTTATATTCTAGGACCATGGTATGCCTTAAGAAAGCAATGCACACAGTAAGATGAAATGATATTGAAATGCAAAATCCACAAGTTGTTTCATAGTGCTTGTTACAAAGATGTCATTAACTACTCAGCAGCAGTGACAGTTTAATAGACAGAGCTATTGTATGCACTTAAGCACGGTTCTAGGATCAATTGTAGAGCTAATTTCTTCACTAACTATTTTGCTTTTATTTATTTATTCATTTAATTTACTCCAGGGCTTCTACGTGCTGCAATGGAGAGCCAGAACAGGGCTTAATCACAAAAATGAGCTGTTAGGCAAGAGTGGGAAAGGCCGGGAAAGATAATTGTAAGACCAGAGCACTAGTAGTACCTGCAAGAATTGTTTGGGACATCAGGAGGAGAAACTACCTTGATATTCTGAAAAGAGAAAAAAAGAAGTCTCACTTGAACGGTTCAAGCTCAGCTACCGGTGGGGAGCCGATAATAAAAATGTTAAATGCTTAATACTTAAGGGCAGTGATATGTCTACTGGTATTGAGCCCTACAACTAATCCTGAGTGTATCTGCTGCATCACAGACAGCCTTTTGCTGTGTTTTACAAATATGTCTAACTGCATATTATACACTGACATCCCCCTGTAGTACAATGAGCCTGGAAGCATGAGAAGGATTTAGTTTAGGTGAGGTTGTTTCTGGATCCCTACAAGGCTTGGGTTTTTAAATAATGAAGAATCCTCAAATTATCATGCAATTCAAGCCTCAGTTTTGCCATGCTGTAAAAATAGCAAACCTCACATATTGTGTTTCTAAGTTTGTTTAATTAATTTATTGAAAAAATTGCAGTTACTGAAACTTACATGATAGTTTTATGGGAGGTTGTGCACAGTTCCAGATTTGCAGCAGTCCTAGGACGCGTTCAATCAGCTGCCCAGCTCCTGACAAACCACGTTCACATGAGGTGGCGTGGGACAGAAAACCCAGTCTGGAGCACAGAAACAATTTTCATTCTTCCTGGAAGTTCTCTTAGCCAACAAGGCACTGACATCTTACCCACTTTTCTCTTTTCTCAAACAAAAGAGTTGAAATTGATTAATTAATGAAGAACAGCCTTTTATTTTTGCATATTCAGGTTATTAATCATTTAATTACTCCTTTTTCTTTTTGTTGGTAATCAAATCTCTAACCTTCCAAATAAAAAATCTGTCATTCTGAAATTTAAAATCTTGTTCAGAAGGTGTCCAAGTCTAATTATTATTTCATATAAAAATAATTTCTTTGCTTGACCCGTATTGAGGCAAAATGTTTTTCCTCAAGAATTAACTATCTGCATAGTTGACCATTCTTCATAAAAATTGCCTGGCTCTTGTACGAATATTTCATAAGCAGTAGAGATCTGGGCTGCCTGAACACTGAGTGGGAATGGAAGCGTTATGGAGAAAGTGAACCACGGCAGCGAGAGATAAGGGCTATTTTGTTGTTTCTGTCTAACTTGCTCTCTCTGGGCAATGATGAATCATTAAGACCTTCTCATCCTGAAAGATGTCAGAGGGATTGTGAGAAATAGTGAATATAAAAGAAATCACAGGTCAGTATGTAGCAGAATAATAATAACACGCTGCCAAATTAGAATTTCTGACCTCTGATGCTCACGAAGGAGACTAGGCCTCAAAGTGATCTTAACTGCTGTAGGGCATCGGAGCTTTGGAAAACCCGAGTGGCTGTGTTTCTGCTGTGTTATTGTTTTTAGTGATTTGGGAGTAACCACTATGGACTGGGTATAGAACAGGAAGATTGATCTTTCTTCAAACGCTCATCTTCTCAGGATGCCTGGGTATGTGCTGTATCAGCTCCAGATTGTTCTCCAAAAGATATTTAAGTTCAAACTTCTACTCATCTAGAAAGGGCTCATTTCAAAAAATACTTTATTCTTTGCTTCTGTGGTCTTAGACTCATCATCCTGTTTTTCATATTTGCAGAGCTGAGTCTAATAAGTAGGCACAAACATTTAAAATGCCTGTGTCAGGATTGCATCCTACTGAGTCAACTACATTGATTCTACTTGGGCCCTTTAATGCACTACAAATGACTTCTTCTTCATGTAATCCCTCCAGAGGGGAAAGGATATATTTATTCACTCTAGATTTGAGACTCCTCTCTCTTCATAGGCAGACACATACTGAGCATTCAGGTCCACTAAAATCAGCCGGTCCTTTCAAGTTCATGTGGGGGAAAACCTCATTTTGGGAGAAGCACAGCCAAATAAACATCCCATGAATTGTCTTTATTTTTAAATATTCCCATAGAAAAACTTAGCATGAATAAGTAAAAGACACTTTTCTTAAAGAAATGCTTGCTGCATATGAAAATTCTCTTGCAAATGACCAATCCAGGCCTGTGCACAATTTTTTGAATGTTACATTCACTCTTCATATATGTTAGTACAATAGCAGGGCGATTCTACCTATTTACTACGCTATCCATAAGCCTTCAATCTGGTTTATAGGAACATTTTCATTAGGTTGCTGAATTTCACAACTGAAGCATTTGCATGTATGTTATAAAGCTATAATACTACTGAGGTGTGCTTATAAGAAAGATGAAGACTAACATAAAACAGAGGTGAAGAATAGTCCAGAAACACAATTTGCAATAAATAACCTTTTTGTGTACACCCTGGGACTCCTTTCGCTCACACTGCTAGATATCAAGAGCAGTTGCCCTGATGTCAGTATATCAACCACTGCAAGAAGGGTTTAACTACAAAAAAAAACAAATTTCTTATGAACTTATATTCCTGAAATATAGTCAAAATAAGAGAGAAAACTACTTTTCACCTTCTGTTCTTCCTGAAAGTAGTGTAGCACAGCATGTAACAGGAATAAAGATGAAATCACTCAGTCATAGAACTCATGTCCATTTCAAAATGGAATGGAATTTTCCTGGTGTTATAATATCCCAGATAAACTAAGAAAAGTTAGAAAACTGCAGAAATCCTCCCTGTAAAATATAAAAAGAACCAAGAGATTAAAGGCTGACTCTGATCTTGTTTGCCCAAGATTTAAATTGATGACCCTCATAGGTATCCATGGCCTTAAACTGCATTTACAGTGGCAGAGAAGAATCCTCAGCCATAAAATCTGAGGTCTGACATCGTGTTAGAGAGAAGAACTAAAATCCAGGATTTCTCACTGCAATATTCTTCAGCAATATAGTCATCACACTTGATCTTGACAAGTTACTTCATTACTTGGTGCCTCAATTTTCCCAATAATAAACCAAAGGTAAGATTTTTGTGAGCCTCACATGGCCACCAAGCAGCTCAGTACTGCTGAAATTGTTTAGAATCACCAGACCTCAAAAAGATAACATTGTTATTAGAATTTTTAGAATTTATTAGTATTTTTCTACAGGAAACATCAAGAGACCAAGGTTTTTCTCTCTCCATGCTACAGAAAGTTAAATGCAAATATTTAAAAATCCTTTTCCACTTGGAGTTAATAGACTTATTGCTCCCTGAAGGGTCCCACTATCTGCAGTGACCAACTGAAATTACATGGGGTTGCTCACTGGCATTTCCAGTCTAACTAATGAAAATCAATTATCGTATTTAGCTACAACATGGTCAGTAAACAGACATTGTGGTCCAATTTCAAGGTCAACACACATCATGCTTAATTAAAATGGTGTGGTATGTTACCCATTGTCATTGAACCGTTTGAAGTATTCAAGAAGACTCTGAGGACTCTACTGTACACCGGAATTATAGACACAACATAAAGGAATGTCTTTACCGATATTTTCAAATCCATAAAGAAAGATCTAGAGACTTCCTAATACTGCTTTCATTTCTATTATTCATAAATTATCATAAATAATTAACCCACAAGAATTTCTTGATTAGGTTAAAGTGGCTAAATCCAGCACATAAAGAAGGGCTCACTTCTCTCCAGCCCCCGGCCTGTCCCCTCTGCTGCATTGCCCCCTGCCTCGTGTTTGAGCGCTCTACCAATGGGGAACCTGGCCTATGCTAAAATAAACCTAGAAACAACAGAATTCTTTACACAGCCTTGTATTGTGGCTTCATGTTGATCATGTAATAGCTTGAATTTTCTTCAAAATATCAAGATTAATTTTCATCTCTTCCAAATTTTAAGCCATGTAAATTCATTAATTTTCATTAAAACCACTTCTTTTCATGGGTAAAAGAGAGTCCAGCATCCATAGTCAATATGTAATTTAATTACAGGAGAGCTGAGAATTTTTTCTTAGGTATATTATGAAATGACCTCTTGAGGCACACTAAAAAGAAAGCACCTGGAAGGTATAAATTAAGGTGAAAGAGATGGAGGGAGTCAATGCTTTTCTTCTGCCTCCCCAGTTACACCCACTGAACGCAATACTAATATGAGTCTCACAGCTTTCCCCTTGCTCCCACTGCCTTCGGTGAGAGCTGAATTTGGCGTATTACCTGACTCATTTATATTGGATGTGATATGACATCATTTAAGTAATTGTTTGGCCCAATGGGACTCACTTTTTCCATCCACTGGCTTTGTATACAAGGGCAGAACTCAACTCACTGCACTGACTTTCCCCTACCCCAGCATGTCAAAAACATTCAGAGGGCAACATAATTCCTTTTCTTAATTAACAAACATATGAGCAATTCTTCCTTTGCGACATATGCATTGAAATTTTGCTCATAAATATTCATAAGTATTAGCAAATAAATTGTATGCTTACGTATATCAGTGACACTTAAGGAAATAAGAATACTCAGACACAGAGATGCACACACATATACAAACACAGCTACATTGTATTACAAACCACTTGCTCTTATGACGTGTTCCACATACCACTTATTTCAGAAGCCTTGAATACAGATCATGCCAGTAAGATGGCTATTTTAGACATATCAATAGTTGTTTGTGGCATAAAAGCACTACTATGTTTTAATAATTGAGCTACTTTCAGTGTAAGCCCTTGAACTGTCTTTATTTCCGCAGTCTATGCGTGGTGATGTATTACTCTGTCTTCACAGCAGATAAAATGCTTTCAGTCACATCCCAAGTGCTGGAAACCAGAGTATTTATCCCTATTGTGGATTCAAAATTGTCTCCATTTACCACAGCAGCTTAGTACTATAACAAACTTTTACTGGAAGCCTGATTGTTTTTATTTTAAATGGTAGCTGTACAGATACTAGCTGAAATCATGAATACTTTGGAGTATTTTCCTTGCTTTCTTATCTGCAGTAGGACTGACTAGAGGGGCTTGCAGAGGTCCTCAGTTTGGCAAGTGACTCACCTGCCTCTCTTGGCTGACTTGGACATTTTCCTCTTTTTACCTTTACACCCTTTCAAACAGCTCCTGACACCATCCCAGCACTCATCATTACTTTGCCAACATTATATATTTTTATTATAGCCCAATATCTCTTACCGAGTGATTAATCAGCCCCAAATTTCTGGTGGCAAAAGCAGGGAGGCAGGGAGTCCTTGACTCCCAGGACTGTTTCTGCGTCTGTTGCTCCGTCAGGAAATCAAAGCAAGGACAAGGTTCTCAAACCCCAGCTTCTCACTCTTGAAAATGGCTATGTAGCTTTCTGTACCTCATCGGATGAGTCATCTGAGATTTCAAAGGATGCACAAAGGTGCCAGATAGCCACATGTTGATGTTTAGATGATGCTGGGTGCCCGGAATCTATCCCAGTTCTTACAAACATTCTCCAGAAGAAAATTGTAGAGGTGCCCTTGGTTTATGCCCTTTCCATTTGCAACACTTTTTGTGAAGGGCTTTTGAACAGCAGAAACCAGAGAAAATAAGGGATTAAAATGAATACATTCAAAAGAAAGCAGAGAAGGGTGGCCCTAGGCCTGGCCAAAGAGACCTTATTTGTCTTGCTCTTCACTTCATGAAGATAAATCTGGGATTTGTTGCACCCCATCCATTTGCAGAACGAAATGACACACCACCATGGAGAGGGCACAGGAAAAGAAGACATAACCTTCAGTTAATGAGGGTTTTTCCCAGTAGCTTCTAGGCTCTCAGAGGCGGAAGGCTGCCATGTAGAGAGCTGACCTCAGAGAAGCAGGTCTATGGTTGCTCAGTGAAGCATTAACCAAATGCAATGAATGAGGCAGGGAGGAAAAGGCAAGCAGGGAGGATCAGTTGCTAGTGGTTTTGGGAGGTAATGTATTTGCAGAAGGCAAGTAATTAATCTGATTTAGTCGGGATTCCCACAGAAAGCTCATAGGAGGGTTGTGAGCAGAGGGAAAGGCAACTAGTAACTCAGGCGGACTTTGTGTATTGACTGGTTTTATATTCACCATCCAGCTTTACTGGGGAGCAGGAATAAATGGCTGGATGTCAACCTGATATTCTGTGAGCTACTGCTAAAAGGCAGACAAAGGGCTGTCAGGCTTCTACATGAACAGTCCTGCTGGAATGAGTGTGAGTAAGCAATCACCAGCACAAAAGCTTTGCTGTATCTCGGCAGATTAATCTTTAGTATCTGACAAATGAATCATCAGATAGAGCTGTGGCAATTGCCTACTTTTATCAGGCAGTTATTTCCCCACACCTTTTACTTGCTGGCATCTACTCTTGGCTGGTTTCTGAGCCAACTCTGTAGATCTGTGCTACCTTTGCTGCCATGGGCCTTGCCCATCAGATTAGTTGCCAAAAAAAAACAAAGGATGTGCCACCACTACAAGAAAGTCTGGAATAGCCACCTGTAGAGTCTTTCTCAGCAGAACAGGCAGGAGTGAGAAGGAAGCCACTGCAATGTGTATGGCTGCAGCGGGGACCAATATATGTAGCGACAGCAGCGAGCATTGCTGTGGCCCATCAGCCATCAACTAGGCTCGGAGTTCCACAAGGTGCTGAAGATGCAGGCTCAGTATGGCCGGAGTACATCACAGACGTGAAGTGACGCCGTGCCAAATTCGCAGGGTGCTATCCTGAGACAGGAATTCATCACAGCACGTTATGGGATGGGGCATGCTCTATGCTGACTTTTCTTTCTGCTCATTTAGTAGTTCTCCCTGCTCCTAGTGTCGTCATGCACACTGTGTGAGACAGCAGACATAAAGTCACTTGTATTGCCACAGTCCTTCATCATTTCTTTGAGTTCAGACGAGAGTTTTCTCTCCAGGAGAGTTGAATGGAGAACCGGAATATGCCCTTATAGCTTTTTCCTGCCCGTCCACATGCATGCTCTGACTCTTCATGGGTGTCAGCAGTTGCAACTGTGAACCTTGAAAGGGACAGGCAATCGAACTGGAGGGAAGGCAAGAACCAAGGATAAAGGTCAGCATTTGTTGACAGGAGAAAATAATTACACTGCAAAGAGGAGAAGAGAAGAAGCTTGGAGATGCAGTTAAAAATTACATCACGGCTTCGCTCTTTTTGTATAAAATGGAAAAACTCTCTTGCTCGGTGTATTTCTCTTCTCTGGTGTGTTGATTTATAGCTCTCAGGATGAAGCAATACCCCTCTCAATTAACCTCCTGTGCCAAACTGCACCAGGCAGAAGATGTTATATCCAAGCTGAGGTCAGGGCAGAGGGTTCTGATGCTAATTGCAAATGCTACAGACTATATCCCTTCTCCTTCTTCCACCACCAAAAAGATGTATGTCCTGTTTTTCTAGCTACTATAAACACAGCCTAACAGAAAGATATTCACTGTGAAAGGACCTCTATAGACCTGGGGCTCAGTGCTGTGAAGAACTTGATACAATGGGCTAAGATCACAGGTTATGTCAAAAGGTGACAAAATAGACCTGCAAGACCACTCTGTGGGATGGGAAGTGGTGATTTTCCCCAGACCGCCACAAAGGCCTAATGAATCCCACTCTTTACTTCAGTTTTTAAGACTAGTAGCCATGTATAAAAGTTCATGAACTTAAAGAAATAAGGCAGATATCATCAAACAGTGAAACCTCACTTTAAAGAGAGATGTTGAGTCCATAAACCCCTTCCCCTCACCCCCCTGCTTTCCACATACTTAGCCAACACCAGCTGTGGCCCAATTAAACTCAACTGCTTACAGAAATGGATCTGTTACAAACAAGTACACAATGGATTATGACTGTAATCACTTAAGAGGTCACAGCAGCTCAGTGCCTGTGTTTTCTGGTTTTTGCATGAGACAGAGAACCAAAGTCCTGACCCACTTTGAGTAGTTGCAGATCCTCTAGGTCTTTGTTATTTTCCTAGGATGGTAAAATGCAACTTGCTCATGGTGTCAGTGAGGAGTCTGGCTCTCTTTCTCCCCTTATTTCTCCCTCCTAATTTTGTGCAAAAGGCACATACTTCCATATTATAAAAGAAGAGGAGCATTAACACAGCAGGCACTTGCTATATTCATATGGTTTTAGCTCCAGGCTACTTATACAACAAGTGAGCTAAGCCACGAAGCAGTGAAAACACCTCACATCTCCTTGTGTAGATGTGAGAAGCCCACAAATCTGAAGATTCTTTCCAGCAAAATGGTCACGATGACTTTACTGGTGCAGCTCAGATCAGCGTCTCTGATGAGGGGGTTGGTCGTGTGCCTCGGTCACCCTGCTGGGTTTAGGACATCGCTGGGAGCACCAGCCTTGTTCACCGCGGCGCTGGCCTCTCTCCGGGGCTCTGCACTCTAGCACTGGGGGAATAAATTCCCCTGGCACGGAAAATGTTTTGCAATATTTAGTATTTTGCTGTTTAAGAGATGTAATCATTTCTGTTTAAGAGATGTAATTATTTTCTGTCATGACTCTATCAGTTTTGCCAGGAAAGAAAGGTGATTACACAGATCCTGGGCACAGCCCTTTTTCTTCTTTCGAGTTTTTTTTTCTGAAGATCTTTCTTGTTTGGGCCTCCCTCGGGGCATTAGCCTATAATCTATAATGCCATCTGCTTTGCTGGGATATAAGCCAGGTCACTTTATTAAATCAGCATAGAGTAATTTACGGCATTGTTTTTTGCAGTGCGATGGAACTGTATTGGGAGGGCTGAGACAAAGATATATTTGTGCTGGAGCAGAAGAGCACATACATTTTAGTTCTTATGCATTTCACCAACAAAAGGACAAAATGGGATTTCTTTACTCTTGGAATATTTTTCCCTCACATCTTCTTGAAATACTTCATGCCACATCAAAATTTCCTCAGGAAAAGATGAATTTCTTTTTTAAGATCTGGCAAGAAATTTCCAGGCAAAGTGAGAAAGACACTTCAGAATAGCCTAACTTAGAGCAGATGCCTGAGCCTACACCTCTCCAAGGCAACCATCCTAATGGAGAGGTAAATCTGGCTCACTTTCTCAGCCTCTCCTCCTAGGACTGTTCAGTTAAATAACTATAAGTTAATAGGGACGGTGAAGAGGAGCAGGAAGAGGGGAGCTTGTGCTTGATTTTTGGTGCTAAACCTGAGGCAAGTTTCCCATCCAACACATCTCCCTGAGAAAAAATGGCTGGATGTGTGTGTGTGTGTTTTTTTCTTACACACAGTGTTCCACCACCAATTTCAAAGGGCTTCACATTTTCCTTCAGGGAGAAATGACATTAAATGACATTTTCAAGGAGCAACCCTTGCTTCTGGCCAGCCTCATCCCAGTGTGCAGGTTTGATTTCATAGGACCCCAACACTCAGCTGGACATCCTGACTCGTCCAGCACCTCAGACCCAATGAGACAAGAGTGGGAAGGACGCAGTCATCTCAAAGTATTAGGATTCCTGAATGATAATACGATCTTCAAAATGGCTGGTGAACGAGGACTAGATTTGGAAATGCAAAGACCTGTAGCATTTTTAAGATGAAGGGATGAAAAGAGGATGAGGCTGCAAGGAGGCACAGCACAAAAAAAAAATCTGTCTTTTATTAGAAAGTTATTCTAAGCAGGAAACTGCCTCTTCTCTGCCCCTGGTCTTTTTAGCTAATCTTACTGGTGGCTGCTGCTGCTTTGCCTAGAAAAGAAAATCTGAAGTGACTGCTAAAGAGCTACAGTTTGCATTAGACTGAGATATTCTTGAAGCTGTCTTGCTCTGCTGTCTGAATGGCTGTAAGAAAATAGCTACATAATGCAGCAATCCCAATTCTTACTTAATATGATATATATATATACACATATTTACATATATATATGCATATATATATGACCAAACATTATCTTCTGTTTGAAAGAGCAGCTAACCCTATTCATTATAAAAAACACTCAAAAGAGTTCAAAACTGCTTCCTGAGTCTTACAAAGGTTTAATTAAATCTTCTGTTTTTTCCCACCCTCTAGCCTGTATTTTGTCTATTTTTGTGTTGGACCAGGGTTTTTTTTTTTTTTTTGATTAAATATAATATGAATCAATACTTATTAAAGCGCTGGGCACAGAGGAGAGAATATATAATTGTATTTGTTAGTGGTGTGAGTTTAAAAAATTACAGACAAAGTGAGCAATGTTAAAAGAAGTGATACACGATTTAAAAAAATCAACTTGGATCAATTGTATCCCAGAACAGAACTGTAACATATGTGTAGTACACAAATTAGTTTTGCCAAATGTTATGTAATAACTGTTGTTAAACTAACAGGATCACTGAACAACCTGGAATCCATTTTAGCAAAGTCCACTCAACACATCCCTGAAGTTTCAGGAATTATGATGGTCAATCACATGAAAACCAAGCCAATAACAATCAGGTCAGTAGTTATGACTAGTTGTAAGCAGTCTAGTGATAGAACAGTATCTTTTAACAGAGGCTTATAAGGAGCCTCAAGGTCATAACCTTGCAGCATAAAGGGAGTAAATACCACCTTTCAGCTATTCATAAGCGATGACATATATCCAGTTCATGAATACACCGAGAATGATCAGGCAGCCACCAAAATACATGAATTATTCCAGGGAGTTATTATCTTCTAAGAATAGAATTCAACCTCTGATGAAATAAATAAACTAAAAATACTATTAATAAAAAAAATACTGTGTCAGAGAAGCTCCCTAGGTATGATTTGATGTGATCTGTTGGAATGATAATCCAATGGACATATTTTGGCATTTTTTCCTAATGTACACTGCAACATTTGGATTTATATGGTAATTAATATAAATGTATTTGTCTTGGTAAACTATTCTCGTTTGGAAAACTCCAGTTTTACCACTTCAAATGGAGCAGAAACTCTCTGAAAGGATCATTCTCCTTTGCTTTTGTATGTAGCTGCTTCTGAATAGCAAGTTACAAGGATTCTGAGTCATAGCAATTTTCTGCTTTTTTCATTCTTTTAATTTTTTAAGGGGAGTTGTTGGAACATTTTTAGTTTATGATGATGTAAGCTAGTGTTTTAACAACTTCAGAATGTCTGGACATCTGGACTGTAAGAATTAAAGGTGAAGGCAGACGTATCTTAAATTTTGGTTCTGTTATCTATACATCTGAGATTTTACGATATAAGTTACAATATAATTTGTCCTGAAAACTTTCAGTATAACCAGATTAATTATCATGGTCAAATATCCACTATAGTTTTCTTAAAAACTAGTAAAAGCTGCTTGGATAAATGTGTCAGTAGCAACATGCTGCAGTCTGACCACTTACTGTTATTCATTATAAAAGTAATTCTTCAGCTTAATCTGAACCTCCAGCCAGTTTAGATCCATTCTTGAAACAGTCTTTTTTATTGTTCCCTTTGATCACTCCGGGTGGGCAATAAAGAAAAACTGTCCTATTAAGGGCAGGAAAGAAGAAGGAAAATGCCTTTGTTAATTCAAAAGCTGTTTCTTAAAGGTTGAGTTAATGTGAAACTTTAAATTTCAGCTCTGTTGATGTTCGTTTTTTCAACATCTCCCATGTAAACAAAATGCAAGGACTTAAGACTCTAAAGGTTAAATGAACAGCAGAAAACAGATGAGACCACCCAGAAGATTTTGGGCAAACAACCTGAGAGATTTCAATAAAGAGGGTAGAAGATAAGTGATGGAAGGAATTACTCTTCAATCTAGTGGAATACAAAATAACAATAACAATTATTTTTTTTTTAAGGGATTATTTTTGACGTATATTCTTATGATGGAATTGCAGGTTTCAGCACAATGATAAGAGAGATGTATGTTGCACTGAGCAGCATTTATTCTCATTTTCGTACTACTAAAGTCATAGGACTGTGCCTTCATCAGCTATTATGTTGAGAGAATGTGAGGAGGGGATATATTTTAAGAAAATAAAAAGGCAAAGAATGGCAATGAGAGGCAAGATTAGTATAGATATGACAGTCATTTGTCTGAAAAAGGGACATTCACCTAGTTTTAAATTAAACTGAACTTCTGATGAGCTCCATATCTGGAGTTTGTATAATTCTTCTTTTACTAAAAGGTACTTTTACAAAAGCGGGAAGAGCAGTTTTCAGGGCTTATTTATTTTGTGAAAGCCACCCTGCACAGGTGGCAGATACTACTGATAGTATTTTTACTTGGCAATATTATTTCTAACTCTTGGTATCTATTTCTTTTTTTTCTCTTTCTCTTTATTTTTCCTTCTGTAAGAATTCACACAGAATTAAATCACAAGTAGATCACAGTCTTTTCAGGAAGGGAGATTTTTGTTTGGTTCCTTGAACTGGAAATTCAGACTCCTAAGGTTATTATTGAGACAGTGAAGGTTTTGGATTGAAAGGGTCAAGAATAAAAAAGTTGAAAATTAAAAGCATGGCAAACAGGCCAACAGGTTTATGAGAAAAGCTCTGATATCACAGAGTAATTATCTAGCTAAAATACAAGGTAAAACCACTCACTATCTTTGAACAGCATTCTTGCTGTGGAGTAAGGCCATATAGATCAGCTCTGTTCAGAGGCTTCTTCTCATGAGGGTCCAGACGGCAAAAGGATAGAAATCTTTTACAAAATCTTGTGAAGGGATCAAATAGCAAGCCTTGCCAAGAACAGTGATAGGGGAGGTACTCACAGCAGCATGGTCAGAGATGGTTTTAACTGCAGACTGTTCAGTGCTGATCTGTATGGAAAGGCTGATGATTTCCCTCTTGCTGTGGCCCTATGAATCCGTGACACCTTCAAACTCAGGAGGGTGTTACACTGTTCCTGCTTTGGTTTGGGCTAATGAGGAAATGACAAAAATAGGGAGCAGCCTCAGAAATAACAGAATGGAGGTAATGTTAGTTCATAGCACAGGCTGAATGGGAAGAGTCAACGCCCGTTCGTACTGCGGCGAAAGGGAAGAAATATCTTCATTAGAAACCATTCAAATGCAGTAACAAAATCTTATCATGTAGAGCTTCTTCCACTGGGATAACATTGAACTACAGCATATTTGACATGAACAAGGCTCTTAAAAGCTGTAATGTCTTCCCTGGGCAAAGCCACTTTATTGACATGGGAAAGAAATGTTCTTCTGCATCCCTGGCCTTCAGCTGCTGAGTTTAATGCTTTTTTCCCTGGATGGGAGTGCATGCAGTAGAGCAGGGGAGGAGGCAGAGCTGCTGAGATTGCTCTGTGATCTAGCTTTCCAGATGAATCTTGTTGATGACCACCTTGTTTGATTTCTTGAGAGCACTCTACCATATCTAATTGTTAATACAGTCATTCTTGCTTCTGCTGGTTCATGACTGCTGGAGAAAGTGTCTGAAAGTAAAATAAAATTTAAAATGGCTTATTTAAGCATAGAAAGTTCTCATCTCCCAGATTCACCCAGTTTGGATTTAGTCCCTGAACCACAAGGACAAACTTCCTCCTTAGTGGCATAATGTAGTTCCTTTTGCATTTGAAAGAAATAGGGACACGAACAGTTTATTTACTTATTTTGAGCCCTTTTCCTGGAATATTATCCCAATGGCATGAGGACTCTCTTCAGCCAAAAGAGATAATTCAGTAGTGACAGGAGAACGCTGCTTATAATGAGGAAATTTTAATACACTTAAATGTATTAATAAATACACACCCATTTGGTGACAGCATATTGAAGTATTTCCAAGAAAGCCGTGAAGCTCCATAGCTTTGCATTTCCTGACCTGCCTGCATTACTGCAAGCAGTTTCCTGCCCTCAACCAGCATATCTCCTGGGCTTTAGTTCTTAATTTTTTTGCAATCTGTGAAATGTCCTCTTTTCATTCATGCAGAAAGGCTACGTCATCCTGAGCAGGCTGGAGAAGTAAACATGCCCAATGCCCTCTTCATTCTTCAGGTTCACACAGAAATAGAGGGCAGAGCAGGAGGCAGACGCGTGCAGCTCTGTGACAGCCAGTCCCTTGGAAGATGCCTTATTCTATATATAGTGCCTCGATACAGCTTTTCAGCAGCTCACACCTTTCAGCAGCAAAGAGGAGAAGTTTTGGATTCAGTCCAGCTGCAGTGCTTCAAGAGGAAAAAAAGAGATGGGAGTTGAATCCCCAAAGGACTGAGTTCCCTCAAGGACCACTGGCTTGAGGCCACTGTCCAGAGAAGGAACACTTGTAGGTCGCTGTGGGACATCTGATTTCTTTACCCTATTGTACTGTCTGCAGGACTGGACCAATTCACACCGCATTTTCGTAATTATGATTTTTAGAAGACACTGGAAAAGATGTCAAAATGTCACTGCTTATGTCAGAGGGGTCTAAATCAAAGAGGATGTGCCTTTTCTCAGGCTTTCCCTGAGATTTGTTCTTCTCCTCTTCCTTTATCCTGATTGCTATTTAGGTCAGCTCTCTCCAGTGGACCTACAAACCACACAGTGGGCTTACAAATCATGCCACTCAAATCATTGTGAACAATATAGACATTCATCATAATGACCCTTTCTTTTTTTCTTTTTTTTTTTCCCTTCATTTTTATGTGTTCTGGAAATAGGCTCCTAGCTGACGGGTAACTAGATGTATCATGCAAAGACACTGTCAACCTCTATTTTAAAGATCTTCAAACACAGAGAGAATCACGCAAAGAATCATATATGCACTTGGGAAATTTTACCTTCTGAACTTTATAAATCTGAAAGCCTTCAAAGGTTGATCCACAAATAGCCGCTGTCAGTTAGTCAGCTGTGAAATTTCTTCTGTTATTATACAGATCTTGCATGCTCAAAGTAGTGGCTGAAAAAGTACCAAGCACAATGCCTTTTAGTCCATTGTTATTCAGTGATCTCAGGAGAGGTGAAGAGGTGACCTAGAGCTTTCAAACTATCTGAATCCTCTAATTTTGCACATAAAAATATCATAAAAATAACTTTGGTGCACCATCACTTAATATATCTCTGAAATCCTTGTAGGGAATAATTCTTTAATAAATATGTCTTTTTTCCTCCCTTAAGATGAGTTTAGCAAAAAATACAAATAAAACTATGAATATATTTGATATTTGCAACAACTCAAACACTTTGCAAGCATATATCTGTTTATGATGTACTCTTCAGATATTTATCATGAAGAATAATTCTGCTCTTCCAGTATTCAAACTGTAGGGTGCTTTTTTTGTTGCTGCTGACTGATCAACTAGCCCTGATTGTCAGCACAAATATACACATTTATATACAATCCTTAATGACCATCCTCGATGGGTAGGCTCATTTTTGACACATTAGCTGTGCAGGGCACAAAAAAAAAGCTGTACTTACTGCATGTAATCCCTTTCCAGTTTCTCAGATCTCTGCTTTTAAGCCACCGTCATCAAAACTTTACATTCATTATGGACCTTAACAAGTGTCTTTTTTTTTGTCTTTTCTTTGGCCTCGCTTTTCCTACTCTTCTCCCTCTCCCTTCTTCCTCCCTCTTCCTTTCCCTCTCCCTCTCTCTTTTTCTCTCCCTCTCCCTCTCTCCCCGTTTTGCTTCAAAAATGCACCTCTTCCTCCCACAGGTCCTATAACAATACATTTTGCAGACAAGGTTCTATAGTGAAAACATGACATGGAAATTACAGAGTACTCCGAAGAAAATTCAATTTTAAACAAACACAGTATAAAATATCAAATAGTCCCAGGTGAGATGCTTCATTAACTTGGCACTAAGGTTGAAAGACTATTTAATATTGCTGTCAAAAATCAAAACAAATAAAAATACAGCTAAAAAAACCAGTTGTTTTGCTGAAGATCCATAAAAGAAAGGAAGTCTGAAATTCAAAGACTCAGCTTGTAAAGAAACCCTCAATCACTGGATGCCTGGAAATGTGGATCCCATAACGCTCTTCCAAGATCAATGAGAAATATTGGGATGTGGATGTCCCCTCATTACTTTCTTCAGTAATACTCAACTTTTATTCTCAACAAGCCACGGATAGACCTAGTGGTGAAGTTTTGGTGATATTAGTGCTGTGAGGAGCAAATGTGACCGTAGCGAATCCGTTCCCAAGCCAGCAATACCATCGCATTTTAACTGTGCAAAAACAGACGTTCAGGCCTTCAGGACCTGATCATCTTTACCACCCCTCTGCGTGCCAACTGCAGCTCAACAATATGGATCGTGGAAAAGAAGGTACAGACAGTGGACAGATATTTCACAGCGGGTGTTAAGACATAGGTGCATGGCAGATTTGTCGGTCTAGGTGGACGCACGGCCTAGCACTCGCACCACTCACCTTCACGCTCTCCGCGGGCGGAATTTGTGACCAGCTGCCAGTCAGGGCTTGTACTAGAGGCTCCTGCCAGGGTCCCGACTTCCTTCAAGGCCTTCCCTCAGTTTTCGGCATATTACTGTGAAATATTTGCTGGTATGGCCGTTCTGGGCCCTGTACCGTTCATCCAAGTGAAAGTTTCATCATGGAGTTTTGGCTTCCCGGGGAAGTGAGGGGCCGTGGTCTCCTTGGCCTGCATGTGCAAGATGAAGCCGCGACCACTGATGGGCTTCCAGGAGGGTAAAGAAAAGTCTGTGAAATGAGAGCAGTGAAAGCAGCAGGAACAGCAAGCTCTTAACATTTTAACAAGTACTAAAATGAGGTTGACAATGTGAATTGATGGCAGCTTCTCCTCTACAGCCTGTTGGCCTGGCCACCTGCCTTGTGTGCAGCAGCTGCACTGCAGCTGGGGTGCACGTCAGGTCCTGCTGGTGGCCGTGGAGAGACACGAAGGACACGTAAACACTGAGCCATGGTTTATTCTCCATGATTTACAGTGTGGGTTCTGCGTTTATATCTCCTTTCTTTCTTCATCTCCAAGGCTTTTAATGTAGTTTCTCTTTCAAACGTTCTTTTCCCTGGAGTCTTAGTTTTGTGCTGTTTTTAGGATTAGAAGGAAGATGATCTTAATTTGGGCCTCTCATTTCATTACTACAATATGATTGTATTTGTTAGTAGTGGAGAATGGAGCGAAGCATGCTTAAAATTATAAACAGCATCTTAAAGGATTATTCTTTCACCGTGGTGTATGATAAAACTTTAATTGCAGTGTTTTAGGTGTTCTTTTCTTTTTTCTTCCATGATTTTATCTTTTTTATATAATTCAGAGAATTAGTTTTTCTTCTGGACTTTATTGTTCTCCTGACACATGCTGTATTTCTCAGAAAGCCATAAGAAACAATACCACAGATAGCAGATGTCCTCAGGGGCCCATCACGGGGAGATGTTTCAGGAACTGAAAAGCTAGCTGTGATGATGGACTTCATTTCAGCACTCTTTGGTAGTAACACTTGGGCTTTTGTTGCAATTCTGCTGTATTTTCAATTTCAATGTAAATAGCACTTATACTGGAGTCCATTTAAGTCTTTTGCTTTGATCAGACAAGCTCATCCTTACACCACGGTATTTATATTCACAAAAGCTGAACTCCCAATGTTTCAATTTTTACTATTTTACTTTTTACTATGGCAGAAAGTAGATGGGGTAGGAGAAGTGGCTTCACAGATATGTACTTACATGACAGAAAATAAAGCTTCTTTTAACAAGCAGTACGTTATATCCTTCCTGAAATCTCACTCCCCGCAAAAGTTTGTAATGCTTAATATACATTTTTATTTTCCAGTATCTTAAATGCTTTTGAAAAGCAGACCTAACCGAGACACTTTCGGAAACAAATACTGGTGATTTGTCACTGACAACTCATCAGTAATTAGCATTTATTGGGTCTGAAAGATTGAGGGGATAGTAACAGGGAACTCTGAAATGAAAAACCTAAAGTGAAGGTCGAAAAATGTATCACGACACCCACGCTCAGCCAAGACAGCAGTAGGCAGCGAGCGTCCTCCGACTGCGCCGGAGAGGAATGGGCATTCGGTGGCCACCCAGACAGATGCAGACAGACAAGGCTATTTTGGGCCCGGGCTCTGGAAGTTGCCTTCACAGGCTGTCTGCATGCAGGGGAGCAGCCGGCGAGCCCAGCACGGCCCTGCCGCAAGCAGGACAGCCCCGGGGATAGAGCCCTGCAGAGGTTTCAGACGCACAGTAAAGCCTCGCCATGTCAGCTGCTCACTACGCGTTTCCACAAGAAGGGCAAAATGAGCAGTTGAACTTAAGTATTTGGCTTGTCAGCTGAAAGCAGCTTGTTGCATAATAAGGGGAGATAAACCAGCCTTTTGGCCGGGCTTTTAATATACAAGTCTGTTCTTAATTCTTGGTGGCAGCGGTTATCATGATATGTAGAGCTTGCCACTGGGGTAGATGCAATAGTCCCTTCAGGGAAAAGGCAAGAGTTACCCTTGTTGCACACGCAGGTAGCTGGGGGCAAAACTGAGCTTATTGCCCACAGTCACCTTTGAAGAGCTGCTTTAACTACTGTATAGTGGGCCCCATACATTAACCAGGAATAAACCTGTCCATGCCCTCATATTTCCACAGCCTTAGAAAGGTGTGTTTAGGTGCACTCTTATGAACTGGAGCTGATACAGTGAAAAATAGTAGACTCACCACTCTGTTTCCCAGAGAGATTTATTTTTCTCCTGCTAGTTTTCCTGTCAAAATGAAAGAAAAGCCAGCTGTTAATGAAATGGCCTGGTTCTTGTGTGCGGAGGAACCTAACAAAAGATTTCAAAGTAAATGCTATGAACCACAGTGGACGCATTCAGGAAATCCAATTATCCAGTGTTTGGCCAAATACTGAATCAGTGAAGACAGAATTTAGCAGGTTCTGAATTACCACCCAAACAGCAGCTATAGAAAAAAATAGCACAACACAATCCCTTTGTTGCCATCGATTAGCTTTCACACTGAAATATCGATAATCAGATCATCATGAAAAGTTAAATGCAGAACCTCTCAAATAAAAATGTTTCTCATAATATCACTTTGAGAATAACAATTCTCAAAATAACATAGAATAACAAAAAGTGTTGCCCACTTTTTGACCTGTGTGTACATTTTGAGCTACATGCTCATATCTCTGCTTGTGCATGCCTGGGACTGAGTAGCTGAAAAATTAACCCTTACTAAAGGATCCTTAGATCACAAAACTAGACAAAATGGGACGTACCAGTCTAATAAGAAGAACACATCTCACACATACAAGAAGGATCAGTATCTTGTGAAAATCTACCCGAAGTGTTTCATATCCCTTCTTTATTTTAAGAACATATACACTCTAATCAAGTCTCTTATCCACAAAAAACCTTCTTCCTTCTGCTATGGGAATAAAACACTTTCCATTATATAGAGTTTTATTTAAAATCACCAGGGTGACTCTATGGTACCAGTGAAGTTGCTATGGTAATATCATAATTAAGTAACTTGCCAGCCATGATCCCTGCACAAACGAATATTTTTGGGGTCTGCTTTTTTCCTTTTGAGAGGGTTTAATTTATGCTTTGGCTTTATTGTTCCTTCTTTAAGGATTTATGCACTGCAAACAATGGACAGAGTAAGAACAATTGCTGTTCATACCTGTATCATCCATGGGGAATGAATCATACCAGGATCCTGCACTGGTCACAGCTGCAGTGTTATGGATGTGGGGATCGTGCTGTAACCTGGGAGCACGAGTCTTCATGTGTGCCTGAACGCAGAGTTTATCTCCCACCTCCTTTCCCTTTCCATCGGATGCTGAGCACCCCAACTGCATAACTGGAAACTCCCATAGATCCAAACTTTGGAATACTCAAGCACACTGTGGCTCCTGCTGCCCAGCAAGCTGCACTGTCCCTCTCTAGCCAACATATCAGATTTTCAACCAAGCACTTCCCTGCTCCCTCCCATGTGGCCCTTCATGCTTCAGAAGAATTCAGCAAGTTTCACAAAGCTACAGTACAATTTTTAGTCCTTAAGGAATGGAATGTTTTTAAAAAATTAACCGAATTAAGTGAGTACAATTACTGCATGTCCCACAAATTAGTATAGGCTGCTCTGCATCCTTGTGCGAACATGACTGACTATAGTCTGTTCAGAGAAGGGCCATCTTTTTGTTCCATTTGCACCATGACCAGAATAAAAGATCTAGCCCTTGGTGGTGGTAACACACCTAGTGCAAACAGTTCAGAAATAATAGAGGAACACACAGAGGGGAGCTCTTACACGCAGCTGGACTTCTGTTCCTGGTGCATAATAATACTGTTCACTGCAAACACTTTTGTTTTCATTCTACTCTTGCTATTATGTCTCTGAAAAATGTGTGTGTAGAGGTTCTATTTGCTGTTTGCTGTGACTTTGTTTTTGTGGCCACAGATGGCTTCAGAAATAAGTGCAGTCTCTTTGAGTGAGAAAAGAAATCAAGGATGTGCACAAAGGAAGGAAAGATTTTCCCACAAAGAGGTTATGAGAGGCATGGGAAGGCAGAAATTGAGCATGGACTGACTTTCTAGACAAATGTTTTATTTAAAGCACAAATAAAAGAGTTTCTGAATGAATGAGTTTATAGAAAACCTAAAACTACCACCATTCTGCCTTTATTATATCAGCAAGAAGAGACTACTTAAAATGGAAACAGATCCTAAAGGGACAAAAAGGACAAAAAGAAAGGAATGTTATACCTTGTTTTGATAGGCTTATTTGTATGACTACTTTTTTATTGTCACTACTGTGTACTCTCCCATATGCTTTGCAGCACTTAAAACATTTCTGAAAGCTTCATGTACTTTTTATAAGAGATTAGCTTGAGCCATGAAGGCCTTCAATAACCTCCCTACTTTGTGGTAGTGTTTCTGCACAGGCTTTTTATTCATTCCGCTTGGGAGATGCAGCCAGAAATACCAATCTGGAGCCAAGTGTCAAATTAAAGTTGTCCTTCTTCTTCCATCAGTCATAGTCAGGATGCTTAGCACTAGTATGGGCATGAGCAGAAGTGCCTCCAGGCTCAAGCAGGAGCTGGTCTGACAAACACCAGTATTCAGTGTTATCCAATGCAATTTATTATATAAATTAAAGTTAAATTAGAGCGGATGAAACTGTGGCAGTGATTCCTATGCTGTGATCCCTAGTCATCCAAGATCTTTGAGACCCAGCTGCTTCTTAAAGTAAGCTCAGAGAAATACCTTTGAATCTCTTAAACCTTAGCAGTAATATTTTTTGTGCATGGGAAGGAAACATCATCAGAGTGTTTAAAAATTGACAAACATAGGTTTTGTGTTATGCTGTACAGCTAAGGAGTATGCAAGGAGTTTCCAGTATTTGAAAGTCGGAGCCCTGCATCCTGTTCTCTTTACTAATAATCTCTACCTAAATCTGGACTTCTTGAGGGAGTGAATCTGCTTAAAAATAACTTCAACTCTTTCTTCTAGGACTTTAGGATTTGAAGCTGTTCCTCTGCTTTTTTGCCATGTGAGAAAAACAAATATATCATATAATAAAATATGTGGTTAGCCCTAAAACATGTGCTCAGAGAGCACCAAGGCTCAGAACAATGACAGAAGCATTACCTGCCCCAGATTTGTTGGTGAATCGCTGAGGCTATGTTAGATTTAAGATACCACAGAGACACAATTCAAAGGGAATGAAAGGAATTGTACATGACTGGTCTGAGCTTTGGAGAATTACCGAAATCCATTGGCCTCCACTCGAGAAGAATGAACTGAAATATCTCCATCTCCTACTTTTATATTACATACCAAACATAGATATATATGGCTATAAGCATGCTTTCTTAATATGTATGATGTTATAGATGCATAGATGCTAATTCTGCCGTGACTTATATGTATAAGCCCCAGCATACCCATTCAGATGGCACATGAAGAGCCGTGACTCCATTAAATAAAATCCAATACAACCCTTGAACACCCGATTGAAAATATCATGGCAAAACCCTGCCCTGGCGCATGTTAGCCTAATCCCATTCAGTAGTATTACACCTACTTCTGTGCAACCCAAGGAAGGTCACTGAGGGTGAGAAGAAGGGGGAAAGATCCCCCTTGTCCCTTTATCCCTGTGACATGGTTGGACTGGAAGTCACAGTCTACAAAAGTCCTTGAGCAAGGAACTTAGGTCCCAAGCTGCCATTTAGTAATTTTGGATTCACTTATATCAAATGCAGGGAGAGGATGAAGTTGAAAACAACCGTGTACTTGGGTTCAGGCTGGGGAAGAGGAACACATTTGCACCCAGCTCCAGGGAGACAGAGTGGGTGCTGACACATCATCAGCAGGACAGGACTTCAGGCGTGGTGAATAAGGGATGGATAACACCTTGGGTGGTTGTTTTTGAGCAGCAGCCTGCGTTAGTGTTGACAGCTGCAGGCAGTTTAAAATATACAACGCCCGCACAGACACATATATAACATTTATAACATTTCTAATTAAGGCAGCAGGGGAATTAATTTTTGCCTCAAAGCCTGTTCCCTAATAACTCACCAAGAGGCAATGCGACACCTTCTTAAGGTTTCTCCTCTCTGAAATGAGGAATAGGCAGTAGAGCGGAAGCATGACCTTCAGATATTTTCAGTGGCTTGCAATCATGTAATGGAAGTATGCGAGGGTTAAGCAAATTCAATCCTGCTTGTCTCCTGCTGTGATGCAGTTTCTCTAATCAAGTATAATTAAAAACGAAAAAGGGAACAGCAATACAATACCATGCACGTAGAAATAGTAATCATAGTGGCAGCAAAGCAGCTCGTACACAGTGGCGTAAATCACATGGCAAACTGAATATTCTCAAACTGTTACTCACACTAGTACTTTTAATCATCAAAACAGTCCACTGGGTTTTCTGGGACTACTTGCCTGAGAAATGATTTGCAGGATCAAGTTTCTGAAAACTGACAGACACCTGGTTTTGCCACAAATGTAGTTTTCATACTGCCATTTTTTGCTAGACTGAGGGACCTTAAGATTTTAATCTATTTGCTTCTTTTTATTCAGGTGACATTTGTCAGTCAAGCAGCTGCAAAACCTGTGATTGTCGGTGATAGGAGGTTCTGGTTTCAGATGAATTCCCATACAGGCAAAAAAATGAAGAGCTGTGATGAACACAAATGATATTTTTGGTATCATTTATTTTTCTTCAGATTTGCTAATAATACCTAATTATAATAATAAATATTTTAATTTAGTCATGACATTAATCATCACCTTCATTCTCATCTCACGTCAGCTGTGACATTCAAATAATTCTCATGACTTCAGTGGAATAATTCCAGTTTTACACTGACACTCCAAGAAGAATAGCTCAACTTCAATAGGAATTTTGTCTCCTCAGGACTTGCAGAACACAATTCTCTTTCCTAATTAAGCCTCATGCTTATGTTGCAGGGTGGGGCACCCAAAAAGGGAAAATTAAATTGTTTTTATGACATGTAATTTCTGAGTCTTTCTTTTGTCTTCTAATTCTGTGCACTACCTCAAAATCTCAGTGTTGAATAAATCTGTTTTACTTAAAGTGATTTCACTGTTTCAAGGGTTGGATTATAGGGCTGTTTTCTTCTTTCTTACAGCTGACCAGATAAACTCTTGCACAGAGATAGAAATGTTAAAGAATAATAATAAAAAAAAGAAGTAATGATTTCAGACCTGTATTCCTGTTCAAAAGAATAGGAAAACTCTGTTTTATATTTTAACTTTTCAGTCAGGGTAGCAGTTTTCTCTGCAATTTTAATTAAGTTCATCTCATTTTCATATTCGTGCTTCTCACCCATGCTTTGATGGAGGGTCTAAAAAGTAACTGCAGGGGAGCACTGAACTACAAGAACATATTTTAATTATTGCAAAAGATGGTTAAAATAATTCTGTTTCCAAATGTAAGTAATTTCTTCCTTTCTGTTTAATTTTGAGTAATTTCTCACTGCTACTCTTCTCTGTTTTCCCCTGAGGCAGCTTCTGTTAGAAAAATGCTGATAGATGGCACATAGTTAGGGGATGATAACAGCAAAATGAAAACAAATGCCAAGGAACTGACAAATAAAGCATTATCAATATTCATAGAAAGAGTTTGTAGCATTAGCAGTGCAATTCTTCATGCATTTGAAGACGTAGGCACAGATATCTGAGCGAGGTCCTCCGGTTTGTGCCTCCGATATCTTGCTGCCCTGGACCCCACAGCCTGCCCAGAGACCTGCACGTGGACACAGCTGTCCTCGGGATGCTGTGCCCACTGCAGCAAACTTGGTGGGACCCACATGGATACAAACTTCATGACCACCAGGAATACGGCTTGTCCCATCCAGCCAGAGTTGGGCCAGAGCAGGACATTCCGATATTCCACCCTCATCCGTGTGCTCCTCCCCAAGCTCCCAAGCATGCTAAGTGCTCCAGATCAGGGCTGCTGTGCTCATTTTTAATGATAGCTTTTAATCAAATGTCTCTCTTCTGGAATGCTATTAGCTCTGCAGATATAAAATCCCTTCAGACATGTGGTTAGCTAGCAGCATTTCACAGGCATTTAGCTCCAGGGATAAATGCATATAAATTAATCTGACTTTCATTTAATTTTTACTTTATTTATGAGGTAATTTGTAATAAGGTTTTGTTGTTACAAAATATTATTACAGATAATCTTTATCATCACTACAACTTGTAAATAAGGCTGTCTGTACGAATATTTCATTCCAGACTTCCCATAAGAGTGTGAAATAGTAACTGAAATCATGATATAGGAACTCCAATGACTGACAACTTTGGCTTTTAATGGAACTATCAAAAGAAAATAGCACTGTTTATCAGTCAGACTACGGAGTAAAGAAAACTAACAGAGGAAATAAAATCCCTTCCCTCTGTACAACTATTCCAACAAGATGGAAAAGCCAACAGAACTGAACCTCAGGCTCTCGCAGGTCATGGTTCTGAGGAGCTCATTCATTTGCTTTGCCTCGATATGTCTGTTGATTAATCCCTTGCCTTTTCCTAGTGAAAATGTGCTTTTGGGCATAAGTTGTCCCAGATAAATATTCAGGTGTTTAACGGAGTAGATTTTTGCAGAAACATGAGAAAAACTTGTCAATGAGAAAAACCCAAGGTGCTCCTTTGAGCAGCAATGGAAAAACTTTGCTTAGAACTGCCAGAGATTCTCGGCAGAGAACAGTGTAGCAGTTGCCAAGGGTTCAGCGATAACGGCTTAAACAGCAAGACCAGTGACCAGCTTTGCAGAAACTTTCAGTGTCTCTATGAGGATGTCTGCAGATCGCTTGGTTTGAGGCTTGTGTTGGTCCCTGTTGCACTCACTTTGGCTGAATTTTTCCTCCTTTATTAGCATTATTTCCTACTTAAATACTCAAGCAACTTCCTTGTCATGCATGTGTTGGCAATGTGTTGGTTTGCTGAAAAAGGATGTCCTCTCAACTGAAAAAGGATGTTCTCTCATGTGATGGAAACAAATGGTCCTATGAGCTTGTCAGGGGATTTTCTCTGTGAGAAGAAACTCCAAAGCTTGCAAAGATTATTGCATTTATCTGCCCTTCCTCTCCTTTATCAAAAATTGGATGATATTTTTACTTTATGCTTCTATATGTAGAAATATTTTTCAAGTCCAGCACAGGAAGATAAAATAGCTCAGACCAACACGAAAGAAGAAAAAAATGCCCAGTTTGGTGACATCTGATCTCTCAGTCATAGCCCTTGAAGTAAAATGACTAGTCTTCATGCAAGAAGCATCTTCATTTGAGTCTTCTACAACAGACAGAATGTTGTGAGTCCTTAGCATGTAGCAAGCCTAATTTGTTCATTGGAGTTGGTAGTTTCTGGTTAGCTCAATAGTCCAAAGAAAAATTAAAACTGGAAAGAACTCCCAGCACAGAGCTGAACTGCCTGTAACATAACAAGGCTAATTGCATATTTCAAAATCATTTTGAAGTTTGCAAAATTAAGACAGACATTCCACTCATCCCTCACGCAGTCAGGTCTTTTTGAATCTTTTTCATGAGCTGAAGAAGGAGCACAAGCCTTAACCATTTTGTCAGCTTGTGTCACAACAATGCAATTTACTTAACAAGGCACACAGGGTTTTAATATGTGCTTGACTGGCAGTTTCAATCACAACGTCTCCCTAATGGCCAGCAAGCAGAAATGGGATGGTGCAAGAAGCCCAGGGTGTTGGCAAGTTTTGCAGCAAGCTGTGTTTGCATTAGCGAATGTAAATAGGTCTCTGGGCGGAGGCATCATAGTTACATTTTTTTTCTCTGTGCTTGCAATTAGCTGGGAGGGAAGCACAGATGTTTTGCAAAGAGCTCCTATCAATTTTGGAGGAGCAAAATTGTTAGGATGGCTCTAATTAATTTTTTGCATCATATTAAATGACATCTTTACATAGTAGCACTGTGCAATGGATCAAAATCCCTGGATTAACTGAACTTGGCCTATTCTAAAGACCATGTGTACCGAGAATATAATTTTGTTGAGTTCCCAGATAGAAAATCGGTTGCCAGAAGACATTACTGGGAAGTCTGGTATGTTTCTGTGTTTATTTTGTTCTTTTAATTTTTTCTAACTATTCTCATTGTCCTAATGGAAGTTAGCTTATTTTCATAGGCTTTACCACATCTGTAGTATTTGCAGAAAAAAATTAGCTGAATGTAATCTGCTTTGTCAAAACAAACCAGAAAACAAGTGTCCTAACCTCATATTTGCATACCACTGCTTGATTTTGACTTGGAAGTAGCTCTCAGAGAAGAATTTTAAGGAGGGGATGGCTTGCACAAGCTCCAGGAGCTCAGGATTAAGACCTATCTGAAATATTCTAGGAAAGTTGAACAAGGAATCAGTGTCATTGAATGGCACAAGCTGGCAGGCAGACTGCTTGTGTGCGACTGTAAATACTGATCACACAACCTCACCTAGAAGAGCAGTCAAAGTGCCCATGTTCTTCTACACATGTAGAAATGCACTGACAGACAGTAAAAGCACCTTATATTTCTAGAGTGCAGGAAATCATAAACTGAGTAGCCACTCATGACAAGCTCGTGTTATAGTCTCCTCTTGGCAATATCATAAGTTTTGATTGGCAAAAATGCAAATGAGGAAATTTTAAGTCTGTATTCCCACCAAAGGCTAGCAAGAACAAATAAGGTTTTTGTATGTTTACAAAAATATTATGTTTTTCTACAAGTTATCTTTTTCCTCTGAAAGTTGTAGCAACCTTGCTGGTTATAGGAGAAGAGATGATCCTTTGCAAGTTGGAGTGTTTCAGTTGTGTTGAAACTGAGCATTGGGACAGGCAATCTGATGCTGAGGCTTGTAATGATTTGTATCAGCCTGGGAATAGTACATTAATTGTTATGAAAAGAATTGAATGCGAAATGTGGTTAGCTTATTACAAGTTTCTTAACTGGCAGCAGTCCCCTGGGAATCTGTGGACCACATTTAAAATATTAGGAAAGATTAAATAAGGAAAGGAAGCAAAATACTAAAATGTGCTATGCTATAGTCCACATGTTTAGAGAAAACTATTGCCTACAAGAATAAGACTTAACACTCAATTTAGGGACTTGGGTTGTTTGAAACTGTTAAGAAAATAAATTGGTTAAGTTTATAAAGTAATTATAGGCCATTCAAATAGGTTTTAATCATATTAGAGAGATTTATAAGTTGAAAGCTATAGTTATTACATCTCAGTATTCACCGTGAAGGCTATAACAACCCTTCTGAAAGATAGTGCGGCAGCCCTTTCTGTAGTAATCTCCCATGGCATGATTCAAATGTGACTAAGCAAGTTCATTTTGCTACAGAGTTGAGGGAGAAGGCAGGAGGAAGAGGAGGGTAACATCACACTCATTGCAATCTAGTCTTTTTTTATCCAAATAGAAATCTATGGGTTAATGAAGGAGGTTTATAAAAATAGCGCAGATAAATGCTCTTATTCTTAAAATGCCACAAAGTTTCACTTGAGGTGATCCTTGAAAATCGAGAGAAAAATAGCAGCGGCTGTTTAGCCTGGAGCTGGAAAGTCAGTGTTCCGAAAGAAAGTGCCAGGGAAAATGAGGGAAAAAGAAAAAAAGGATGGAGAGAGAGAAAATTGCAGTCCAACTGCTCTAGAGTTAGCTGTGCAAAGCTCCCAAAGCCAGCACCGCGTATGTGACCACCAAGAGAGGTTTACAATGGCTTGTTGGCAGAATATATTTTCCTGCAAGTGTGGCTGCAAACAGGAAGCCTTTTGCTGCCTCCATGAAGTCACCCTTGCCAAGCAAGACTCGAGAGGCCTCCAGAGCAGCTAGGAGCAGCCGTGCTTCACTGCCTCGCAAGTTCATTAGGTAAAGGATGCTGAGAGAATAGCCAATGCAAAGACCCTTGCAGCTGAGGTCTGCTTTGAGCCAAATGCATCACTACGAATGCTAAATTTAGCTTCCTGAATGCAGGAGAAAACCAGGCATGAGAACTGCTGTGCATGGGTCACTGCTTTGCGGATGCTGTTTGGGTTGAGCTGCAAATGGGAGAACAGCCTGCTGCACTTTCTTTTAGGACTATTGGGTCTGAACAGAAGAGTGAACACGGTCTGACGGTGCTGGGATTAAACTGTGCTGCACTCGTGCATTAGCTTGTGCCATTTGTCGTGAGGAGAGAGGCACAGAAGTCACTAAGAAGCTGCAACACAAAAGGCCTTAGACATTCTTTTGCAGAGGAATTGATGTAGATGGGCACTATGTTTTCTTTCAACGTGAGAGGAAGCTATTAAGCCTTGATTATTGTGGGGGAGGGAAAATATTGATCGCAGTCTCTTTATTCCACCAAAATAAAGTGAAAATTATGGTTCTGTCAAAGACTAGGAGGACCCTGTTTGCTTTGAGGATGAAAAATCTGCTTGGCACATACTAGTAGCATTGATAAAAGAATTCATGGCTGAGAGTTTGTGCAACAGAATTGTTTGCAACATCTTTTTCAGGATAATTTTTGATAAAGACCTTGAAAAAAATGTATCTCTGCAGTTCTCACTTTCCAGTGGACTTAGTTAAATCAGCCAATGAGTTAAAGCAAGTTGCTTTTTTAGCAAGGATTTTTGCTTTGTTTTTATGTATTTATATAACTCACTATGCAACCAGCACCTCCTAAGCCCAAGGATCTGCTGGCTAGTGCCGACATATTGGATTTATAAAGTGCCCTTTGTGATCAGGTTTCTTTAAAGGAAGAAATCATAGCATAGTATGTTATCTTATGATGATTTGTATATGAGAGGCTATAAATTAAGGCTCCAAAATGCACAACAAGGCTTTGGTCTTCAGCTTCAGTACAAAATGACATGCCAAAAGATGAGCGTTTAGCTGACACTGTCCCAGCAATGATTCTGCTAGCAAAATTCTCTTAGAAATTTTGAGATTTGGCTGTACATTCTCCGTAGCACGAACAACTGCACAAACCAGCCCGGGACAAAGGTTCAAGAGAACTATCATCTCCGACAAGCACCATGTGGGAAGAGTCCAGAATGACTAAAGAGTGATGTGCCAATGAATCGCTGGTTTTCATGAATGCCCCAAACCAGAAGGATCCCAAATGACGTCTGTGAGTACAATCATTTGACCCAGCCCACAGACACAGATGGGTACTCGGGAATATATGCCAAACTGCTCAGAAGGCAGATGGAGATGAAATTAAATATCAGCTCACTCACTCTGAGTGCAGTTGCTGAAAGTTAGCTTTGCATGTCCTCACATTCAAACCAATTTAATCTTTGTCTTTGTAGACATTTGTAAAACAAAGTGCTAAGAAATTAAGATAATCCTTCATTTTTATGTGTAACTTCAGCAACCGCTTGTACATTAATAGCTTCGGGTGCTTTTCCACAGTTCCTTGCCTTAGCTAGGAGCTGCTCAGTGAAATATCACCACAGAGGTTATTCTTTTGCTTAGTGTCATAGTGGAAACAATAAATATCACCACTAAAAGCAAGTGGTTTATTTAAGAGAAAATAGAGGGAAAAAATCAGTATAAAGCATAAAGCATGTCTGTTTTGCACTTCAGAGACAATTTAGGCTGATCTTAAGTATACTACAGGCTCATATGTTGTATCCTTCCTACCAGCACCCCTTTAGGATAGAATCTCATGATAAAACTCTCAGCCTCCCTTTTGTTTTGCTCAAATTTCTCCTAATAGAAACGAATGTCCAATTCTCAGGAGTAACTCCAAATATTTAATGAGGACTTTGTGCAATACACAATAAACAGGGGTTTATTATAATAACTGAGGTTATCAGTTATCAGCTGCGAAATTGCTCCAATACCAGTTTGTCACCCCTCTGGCTCCATGGAGGAGGCAGTGGGTCATGGAGGATGCTGCTTTTTCTGACATTCATGATCCTGACAGCTAACAGGGTTCCTGGTGGCAGACCATGCTCATACTATCTCCACACCGTGGTACAGACATCCCAGTTGAAGAGGTGTCAAATAGATAACGAAGAGCATTTGAAGAGATATCAGGGGAAAGTGTTAAGTGAGCTAAGTGAGCAGAGAATAGAATTGGCCATTATGTAGTGCAAAAATGTCCCTTTCTGAAGCACAGTTCCCACTATCCAGAGATTTTAGCACCTGAAGAGACCACCGTGATCCCTTGCGTAATTTAGACATGTGCTGATATGTTTACTGAATCAAACTTAACAATTTCTGTGGGATCTTGCTGGACAAGTTCCAGGGTTTAATCCACTTTGTGACATACTTTCTACTTCACATATCATTTGAATTCACCTAGTTACAGCATTGGATCTGATCCTCCTCTGCCTTGTTGTCTACTCTCCTACTACTAGATATCTTAATCCTATATAAGCGTTGAAGTATTTATGCCCACAGGCAGATCTTGGCACCACAACTGATAGGAGGTTAGGAACGGGTTGACTAGCAGAGCAGGACCATCCCAGTCCTAAACTGCATTTTTGGGCAATACCAGAAGGTGTTCTCAGGTGAAGACTTGGGTTGATTTGTGGGACAATAATGGAGTGTGCCAGGTGGAAATTACCTTCAAAGATCTGTTCCAGGTATAGTCACCTCTCCCTTGCTTTTTTCTTTTTTTTCCCCTACTATTTAGCCTCTCACGGAAAGGCAAAATTAGAAATCAAGTGTAGCTTTTTTTTTTTCAGAAATATTCGCTAAGGTGGATATATCCCTATCAATTATCAAATGTACAGAGGGATTAATTTGACTCACTCCAGGTACTTAAACTGAGAGAAATAGCTCATAAAAATACCATCCTAATTCACAAACCATAGAGAGAAAAGGAATAAGGGTTTTATCATACTGTATTCTGTAACGCTGTGTGTTGTGACACATGAACTTTCCCCAAACCCTTAGAATGGATAGGGATAAACTTTTCTGCAGGGGGGAAATCCCTCATGATGGCGGCCTCAATCTTTTTCCCTTGCCTGGGATTTTCCTTCTCTGAGGCGATCAGGAGGACCAGAGCTGTCAGACGCTTTTCTGCAGAGTGTGTTTCTTTGTGTTTGATTGGGTTAAGCCATAAGTGCAAGGCCTGGTTCACTGCCTTATTGGTGCCTATCTTGAATACGCAGTTCTGCCTCTGGCTCCTGGGCAGCTGACAGCTCCTACATGGGCATCGAGCCCAGCATTCCTCAGCTGCAGATTTATTCATCCTGGATGAAAACTCATTCTAGCTGTTTTCATATGTATGTGTTTATTTATCCAGATTGTTTTGGGGCTTTTGTGCCTCAGCATCTCAGCTCTCAAGCAGGTTGTACAACTTCCATTAAAAGTATCAAGAAACTCTAAACTCTTAACAACATAGCACCGTAAATCAGTGATTTAATCTCAAATAGTTATAAAAACAAATAGAGTAAATAAATCACAGTTAGTAGATTCTACTTATATTCCTATAACAAATATTTCAAAATAAAAACTGATCCAATTCTGACATCAATATAGTGCTTTGAATTTGTTTTGATTAAAAAGTTCTGTTGTAATTAACTGGTCTATGAGGCAGTGTACCTTGATTATTTTTTCTCAGAGATTTATTCATTCCCTTTCTTTATTCATACTCTTTAATATTTGGACAGGCTTTTGCATAATTTGTATTCATTTCAATGGAATGATATCGGAACAGTAGGGAACATCAAGAAGAATCACTGCAATGAATTTTCATCAGTTTTAATAAATGTTGAATGAGCACTTCTTGGATTTAAAAAATATAACCGGATATCAGAACTTCCTTGTTTGCAAAGGAACTGGGCAAGTGGAAAAGGAAAAAGGGATTTTCTGCTCAGTGTATTTCAGTTTAGCATTTATTCAACTATACCCATATATATTCCTCTCTTCTGCTTAAGACCCTAGACATACACTTGATACTTTTAAATGAGACCTTACTCCTAATCTCTAAAAATAAAGATATAAGGATTAATTCAAGGAAAGTCTCTGAGAAAGGATTACTGAATTTGAAATTTTAAAAAATCTATTTCTAGTTATGCACCATTTGTGGTTTGCTTTTTAAGTTCACCAAAGAGACAGTGGTTACATATTAGTAAATTATTCCCATGCGATTTCACTTTTCCCTCTATGATTTTTAATATTTTCTGTATTTTCTCATATTAGTTGCTTTAAAACTGCCCCAAGAAAGCAGAAAGACAACAAAATAGCAAACGTTTCAATAATCAGCTCCTGTAAAGCAGGCATCCAAGTCAGTCATTATAGTTACTGCAGAAAAGTGTGTTGCAGAATGTTTTTGTTAGTTGTGATTTGGTAGGTGCTTATGTGACCTCCCTGAGCTGTAGTCTATACGCTAGATATTATAGTAAACCCTAGTGATGCCTCATGCACAGGATTCATGGGGTTTGGCTAAGCCAAACCCAGTATGGTAGATGAACTCTTGGAAATAATGAGGACATGGTAATCATCTACAATACATCCAGGTATCACCATATGACATACATCACAGTCCCCAAAGGCTCTGATGTGACATAGTGTGAGTTGTTATAAGGGTTGGTAACCGTTAGTGCTGCCTGTGCACAGAAAATGGTTCCCTTGTGTGGTTTACTTGCATTTAATTTCAATATTTATTTTCACAGAAGTATTTTTATGAACTAGCAGAATCTGCTGAAAAGGTTAAAGACACTGAAATCGTACTGATAAGAGTAATGATAGAATGATAAAATCCCTTATAGCCCGACAACATATTTGTGCTGCATTTTACACAGGACAGCTGTCTGCTGCTCTTTTTCTCTGAGGCATTATCTAGGGCAATAACTTTAGGGCTGGAAGACCTCACTGATTCATCTAAAAATAGGGTATCCACTATGTCAATGCAATTATCAGTTGTTTCAACACACAGAACTCTCCCTTAACCTTAGAGCTGGGGAGCTTTGTTTAGCTACATGGGCCTTGGCGGACACACAATACCATTATCAGCTTCATTCAGCCAGAGTGGTCATTCATTGATGGGTGGAACTTGCTAATGGGAGTTTTACCCTTGCTCTGGTTGTCGATAATTATGCCCTTTTGACCAACATGTATTAAGTGGATTATGCTGTTAAATACTTGCTTCCAAGTGTCCTGGATGAAAAGTGTATAGCCTTTGTGTATTTGCAGTATGTGTTTGCAGATGAAGGGTACAAAAAATTGCAAAAAAAAACCAACCAACCAACCAAACCAAAACCCCAAAAAACACTCTGTCACTGAGAGCAACAGAAACTCAGATTGTCCACACACTGATCTAGGGGAGCTCATTTCATCCCTGATTATTCTTTTTGTCCTTATGTTGCACTAGTCTACTCAAATTTCCACTTTTAGTAGACGTTAACCAAACTGTGCTGGCCTCCACTCTCTCCTGCCATTGCCAGCGCGCAGACCAGAGTCCCTCGAGCTCTGCTGGGAAGTCACTCTCCAGAAGCACAATAACCAAAGTAGCTCTTACAAAAGTGTGCAGGTTTAGCTTCTTTCTGATTCAGATCTGTGATGGCTACCAGTACTAGTAATTCTTTTTATTAATGACCTAAATTACGAGATGGAGAAACCTTTGCAGAAAGCAAGAGCCAGGGAGGATGGCGTATTCGTGCAAAGAGTGCAAATTACTGTGTTAAAGAGGAGATGGTCTGAAATAAAAACAGGATGCAATTCAGTAGGGAGCAGTGCAAGGCTCTGCAGCCCAGAGGTGAGTCAGTAATGTCTTCTGGCTGTGGAAAAGGCTCAGCATCACCCTGAGACATCTGAGCAGAAGGGATATTGCTCAGTACTGGCAATGGAGGATGCTGCATTCAGTTTGGGACACTACATTTCAGAAAAAAAAGAGACAGTACATTCTCAAAAAGAGAGAGTTCAGTAGAAAGGAGACAAAGCAAACAAACAACATGACTTAGGAGGAAAGACCAAAAGGCACTGTAGCAAATCTGGGGTCAGTCATGAAGGTTTTGTCAGTCCCATTACCTATTGTAAAAAGTTTTATATATGAGGCCAGGAAAAGCATAATAAATAATACTCCATAACTTTTGCAGACAAGTACAAGAAGTGATGGGCTTAAATTATGGTAAGTTAGATGAAGGTTAGACATTACGTAAGCTTCCCAAAAGGAAGAATGGTGAGGATTGCCTGGGAGACTGTTTTTTCAAAATATGTGGTAACAAAATACATGCCAAGATATAAACATTAATACCTACTTGTATAAATATATTTTAGCTTTATAAATATATGTTATATAATTGTATAATAAACCAATTCATGGTTGATACATTTATATTTATACCGTACACTGTAAATATATCAACTGTTAATATGATTCATGCTACTTGGTGCAGCAGGATGTACTCCCTGCATCCTTTCAGGCCTATTTTTCTATAATGTCTGATGTAGTCTCTCTTCTATAGATATCTAAAGATGTCATGTATGTTATATCTCACTGATAACTTCCTCAGTTGCTCTGATTTGCCTCTAACTTATAATTTAGACAGAAACCTCTATTTTCTTAGAAAAATTCCAGCAAGTTGCCAAAAGTAGACATGTTTAAATAGTATTTGAAAGAGCTGACATTCAGCTGTTTACAGAAAGTCTGTCTTAGTCCTGTAACTTATGATCCTCATTTTTTTTTGCAAAAAAAGTAATCTTATTTTGTCCTTCTGCCTTAGCCTAGTTCTTTGAAACTATGTTAAATACAGCAAATCTTTACATCAGTCAAGAATACTTCTCAAACTCATCACATAAAATGGATTTTGTTAGTTCAGAGAATTCAGAGGATTTACTAAGTAGTTAGTCCATGTAGTAGTAGAATATTCCATGCCACTCAGATCATTAAGATGATAAGATATCTTTTTGTTTTATTGCCACATATGTGGAAGACATTGGGGTGTTTGAATGTGGAGTTCAGCTTTGGCTTTGCCTGCCTACGTGTGATAAAGCCACATGCCTCCTGGCTACTCTTAGAAGCCAGAAATGGTACCATTGACTTGCATGCAATCATACCCATGTAAAAGATTCAAGAATTAGGTCAACAGAGTTTAGACATTTTTCACAATGCGTTTCACAGTGCTGTCTTTCAAAATACAGCAGGTGTAATGGAGTAGGGAGTCTGACTCTGTGCTACACCTGGTAATATTTGTGTTTGCTAGGAAGTTTTCTTCATGAAAAGATGAAATTAATATATGAGAAGCCAAATAGTAATAGTGCTGTTTGTTTTTTTTTTGTTGTTGTTAACAAAGTAGTTATCACACTGACTTGCAGTATTTTGAAAAATCATATATAGCCTGAAACTTACATATTATAGGCATTGGAAAGCACATTCCCAATGCAAATGCCACGTTACAGGCATTGTAAAATTAATATATGCAGCCTGTAGGAATGCCTTATTATGAGCACTATACCAAAATAAAGACTGCAGGTGCATTTATTTTGAATATAGAAAATACAATTTTATTTACTATGGGAAGCTGGATTAAAGAACCTGACCAAGATATGATGATGTTTGCTGTACACAATCATCCTGCAACATGGGATAGTTGAACAGGATTCTGGATTTCAAACACAAAGATTTTCCCTAGTTTAATCTCATGGGAAACACCTGAGAAAGATATTTTAAATCTTCTATTAAAAGGATCTGAAAAAGAAGCTTTCTGTTCCAAGTTATTGAAGCAGTAAGCAAGGTTTTAATTTCACCAGTATTTTCTATTCTTTTACCCTTTAGCCATGGAGGCTTTTATAGGGAATAACCCTATCATCTGGCACTATTTTTGATGACAATAAATCAACAGAAAGCTCCCTTGCAGGAAAAAAAAAAAAAAAAGCAAAATTTATTTCAGATAGGTTAGAATAGCCCTTTGTGTCTGCCTCCTGCTTCTTGAAAGCAAAACTCAAAGCTCAAAGTAAGAAACTTCACAAACAGAAAAATGAGTGTTTATCCTTTAATGGGAGAGATGGCTCTTGATTGCAGACGCTGCGGGGAAAGACCCAGTTTGGAGTCTTGTCAGCCCTCCGACACCCCAGGCATCCGCAGTCACAGCTTTCATCTTGCTTTTTCTTCCCAGGCTCAGTCTAGCTGATTAAAGCCAAATTCTTTTAAATGTAGGGGAAAAATAGGAAAAAAAAGGAAAATTATATTAGAAAGGGAATAAAGTAAAGAAGAAAGTGGGGAGACATGGACAGGTAAACAGCCCTGCATAAGTCAAGGCGTTGTGCATCAGGGATGAAAATTCCTTATCTCAGTCAATTCTCACTATCAACCTCAAATTAAGAGCCTCTAAGGAGAAGAGAGAAGTCATTCCCTCTCAGGCCTCATGACCAAGGAATTAATTTTGATCATTGCTTTTTATATTGTTGGCCCTGTTATTGGGTATTATTGTTATCGGACATGATTTAAACATGATTTAATCCTTGAACTTCAGAAAGTTCATCATTTTTATTAAATTTGCAAACAGTGTTACAGAGAATATGAGGGAGATTTTTGTAACTTCCTTTATGAACAACAAGGCCAACCTTTTTTTTTTTTTTTTTTTAAGTCATGGCTCGGTTATTGCAGGGGGATGTAAAGGAAAATACCACATGAGAAAGGCACATTGAAAATACGGTCTACTTTTATATTTTTAGGCTGGTTATCTGATACATGAAGTAAAGCATCTGAGAGGAAACAACTGGGAAATTATGCTTTTCTGGTGAGAGTATAATTTAATGGCTTTTAATACGTACTACAAATGGCACTGAAAAATAGCAGTGAGGTTTCTAATCCTTTACAAAATACTCAGTATTTCAGAGCTCTGCAAATATATTGTGCTGAAAGAATTTAATTGGGAATTAAACAGCTGGAGGGCTAAAAGCAAGAACAGCCTCTGATTCTTCTAATTTCCCTTCAGAAATGGTAGAAGTGAGCAGTTTCTAAGAGAGTAAGAATAAGTCACTACGACTTTGGATTTCATGGCTCATTCCCATCACACATTTTTGAGATTTACTTTGTTTAACGTTAAGAAAAATGTTAATAATGTCCCAACTGTGGAATTTATTTCTGAGTAAACATACTAACATCTGTGGTTTTTAATTATTAGTGTTTTGCTTAACCTTGAAGGGAAGGTGAAATGGGAGAGCAATATTATTCATGCTTAGCTAAGTTGATCGTTCTCTAAATCAAATTTATTTGCCTTCTCCCCATTTCAGATTTCCCCAGCTGTCTCTATCAGCTCTCCCTCATTCTTTCTTCCTATTTTATCTTCAGTTTTCACTTTTACTCTGAATGACAACATTAGCTTTCTAAACTACTCAGCAATATCACTTTTCCCCCAAAGACTTCCCTGAGGCTGATTTGTATAGGCTGCATTTTTTTTTATGACTTAGCTTGAACAATATCCTCACTAATGATATTTCCCCAGTAATGATGCACCAGGGAAAAGCATGGAACAAGAAGCAGGAATGATGAATACAGCCTAAATGGAAGGAAGAGGAAGAGTTAAGAGTTTGCTCCTGTATCACTCACTAAAAGCTATTACTCCTATCTCTTTCCATCTACCATAAAGATGGAACACCGTGTCTGGATAGTCTCAGACAGGTGTTCCAGGCACCCTTTTATGTAATACAGTTTTTCATTTTTACAGAGAAGATCCATACCTGTGCTTGTAACATTCTATGTCTGTACATATAGCCTGGGAAAAAAGCTTAAAAGCTTAAAATTACCTTAAAAAAAAGAAAAGACAGATTAAAAAAAAAGAAGGAAAGATTAAACTAATCACATGATGCAAATGCAATAAATATAATAAAGATCATAAATGCAATTAGAATAGGTAACATTCACAATGTATCCTTTTACTGGAGGCAGCTTCATTCCAGTTTAGTAAAAACTGCTCATTAAAATTCCCTCTCAGCAAGATACAATCCTGATTGCTCCCTCCCTTTTCCCAGTGTTGTGAGGTTTATCTTTGCTTTTGCAGGTGATTCCTTTTTCTTCTCTGCCAGTTACTCAGGGTTGGAGTCTGAAGCCACAGTACTTTTTAAGTGTGATAAGAAAAACCTATCTCTTGCTGAGTCCCTGTCCCTATAGTCTGCATACACTCTTTGACCACTGTTGATATTTGCTTCCGAGCCCAGGCCTTGAAGGCCAGTCTCAGGCTCACTCTTACTGTCTTGTTGCTTGCCAAGTCTTAGTAACTGCTACTTGCACCTGCCAGCAATTAATAACTAAAGCTGCAGTTGATGTATCAACAGCAATTGAAGAGATTAGATTTGTCTTTGGAGTACAGATCATCAGCTTTGCTGTAATGACTGCTAGTTTTAAGCTTCTTGCTAGTTTTAAGCTTCTTCCTAGGAAAGAAGTTCTAAGAAAACAATATCCCTATTATGTTGTCTGGTGCTGGCACATAAAGTAGTCTCCTTTCTCGTCTGTAGTGAGGATGCAAAGTTTCCTTGGGGTAGACGGCATTGCAGATACTGACAGCTAGGGACGGAAGAAGAGGTGTAAATAATCTATTTGTGTTTGCTTGTAATATTTGGTTGTTGATGCTGAGATTTAATGCATTTAAATTCATTGACAGCAAAAATTGCACTCAGCTATCACATCCTTGCACTGGAGAATTTCTGAGTTACTTAGCAGTGTCACATAAGACAATAGAAAATGTCAGTTACATTCAGCCATCACAAGGAGCCTTAAAGAACATGTTATTATTGCATTTTTATCTTCTCAAATAACAAGTATATCTCAAAGCTATGAAATCCTACTTTGGAAAGAAACCAGCAGACAGGCACACTTCAGAAGGAACCAGTCTCAGTTGTTAAGGTTTCTGTCAAGAATTGCAGAGAGCACCTGGGCTGCTTAGGCAAGGTGGAAATAACTGAATAGAGTATTTGCATTGTATTAGAACTGGATTTAAATCAGGGAATTCATTTCCCAAACCCCAAAGGCTAGGCTATAATTCTTCTGGACTTGTCATCTTTTTATCAGCCATCCAGTCCTCCTTTATAGAGACTAAAACAAATTCTGTCAGGGAGGGAAAGGAAAGGTAAACGAAATCACAAGCCTGTCCCTTGTGAACAGAATATTATCAGAGGTGCAAGGAAATATAGACTGGAGGAACCGTCTGATAAAAAATGTTGCTTGAACTTTGAGTATCAGTAACTGAACCAGATGAAGAACTGGTTTGCATTTACATTTCACAAACTTTGTTTTTCTAAATGTGCCATGGTGAGACCATGACTTTCACAAAAGTTAAGGTAGCAAACACCGACTAATCTATCTAATCACTAATTATTAGTTTCTAATCACTATTCAGCTGAGCAAAAAGCTGACTTTTGTTTCTCTGCACTTTAATTCTCCACCTGAGCAATGGAGACATTAACATTTCCTTTCTCATATGTCATCTCTGACCTGGATGTAGAGGTGGGAGCTGGTCCTCAGCCTGAGGAATTTACAGTACTTGTAGAGCGCTGCTATGAGTCCCTGATTTGATCAGGAGCTGTAAAAGCTACTGAAAAAAAGAGAGGATATAGTAACATAACTCAAATATAAAATACTGAACATCCAAAGAGGTTTACAAACAAATCTTGACTATGCTGAAGTAAACATACATCAAATTATTTATGCATTGTGGGTTATTCCATCAGCTCTAATTACTTTATTGGGCATAGTGATATTCACAGAAAAGGTAAGCTGATTTTCAAAATGTTGTCGGGAACTGAATTGCTACTATGAGTTCCCTGTCTTTGGAAGAAGAACAAGTGCCTACTATATTGAGGCAGCTGCTCATTCTGAAAGAAGAATCTGAATTACTGGGCTATTTCTAAACAGCTAATGAGTGGAAATGCTGAGAAGACAGTAGGAACGCTCGACTCTCCGCTTAAATAGTTCAGAGGTGGGAATTTCTTCACCATGCTCATCATGTGCAGTAGTGCCAGCGCAGGGCTTCATCCAAGCATCACTCCAAGGCTTCATCTATTGCGTTATTATTGTATCTGTTTTTCCCCAGCTAGTTTCTTTTACTGGAAAGCCACTTGGCACTCATTTTTATTTTTAACTACAGTGAAAATGTAAATGCTCTTATTTTACATGAGTGAATGTGGAAGTTGTTTCCCTAGAGGTTTTCAAGATTTCGGAAGTAATTCTAAGGTTCATTTGAAATTAATTTAGGTTGGATTTCCCTGGAAAGTAGCAGTACAGAGCCTTGACTTGCAAATTTAGACCATTTAATTTTGTAACAACCTCTGTCTGGTTCCTTTAGCCTGGCTCTGACAAATTTAAAGAAATTAAGCTTTACTTTTTATTTGAAAAAAAAGTGTGAGCATGGAAGTCTAGGTTTACAGCTGTTGTAAGAAAATGGCTTTTTTTTTCCAGCAGGCTGCTCTAGAGTCATAACTTCATTAGAGCAGCTCCTCAGGGTAAAAAATCCTCCTCGCTGTAGTGTGTGCCAGGAAAAATAACCAAATTGCAACCCAATGGGGCTCAACCAACATAGACAAACCCCACAGCACTTTGTTGAGAAGTGAGGTTGTATCTGTGGCCATGGGCAACGATGCACCCTTCCAGCACACGGAGCGGCTGATCTGGGGGCGATAACATTTTAAAGTGATTTTACATGAGTCATCTTCTTAAGTCTTAATGATAATCAGGAAAGACGAGAGGTTCACTTCATTTTCATTAACTCTAGCCATCTGTTGATACAAAGGCTGCTGTCCCATGCCTTGCAGTCTACATTTTTACAGTTACAGTCATAATTTACAAAACCTAGAATTGATTATGTTAAATATTTTGTTTCCAAACAGTGAGCTGAAAAGTCTATGACACAGGCAGGTTAATATTATTTGATTCAATGGAGAATCTGTTGTGCTGTCTTGGGGCTATGGCATGTGTATAGTTAAAATTTACAGGGGCCCACAGCAGTCAGAAAGAATTTTTAAATACTTGCATATATTTGCTGGGATATGCACACATACATACTGTCAAGCTGCAAATGCCTACTGCATGGCTAATTTTCTTTAAAGGGATTACTCGAATTGAATAAAATGACCCTTCTTCAAATTATGTCCTCCTTTGGCCAGGAGAGGTTATCAGCGTGTTGGGTAGACAGAACATAGACGGTTGGGAATACTGATGCAGTCACTTTTGCACATTTTGCACATGAATAACTTGCCTAGTGCACGTAGCCCACATTTCCAACCCCAAAAGGCATTTTCAGCATAGGTGATCCATTGGTTCTGCTCTTCAGAAGACTCTCTGAAGAGTCATTATAATAACAGGCATAACAGGCATCATCTCAGCCTCAAGAGTCAGTGGAAATTTCAAAGCAGTTTACCCCATGCATTAGAAAGCTGGTCTTATAACAACAGCAGGGCTACTTGCTTTGTCAGTCTATAGTTATCCAATGCAGGATACCTGGGTACTACATTAAAATAAAGCTTTTTTTTTTACAACCAAGAGGACTTAGAAGAGACACTTCATCTGATAGATTCAGTGTTTTGAAATACCTAGAAGTGATTTCTATGTTAACTCTTCCTTGAGAAAAGAAATTCTGGCTTCAGAATTTATTGCTTAAGTTGACTGCCTAATATGCAGTAGTAGTAATCTGAGACTGAGATGGGCACATATGAGAGATTATTGTCGTCTGGTCAGTTCTTGTTACTGTCTTTTATGAATCTGAGGCATTCCTCTAAGCTCTTTCCTGTTGTTTCAGTTTGTCTACAGGTAAATATCACCATGCATGTATGCGTATCATGCATGCTTTATTTCTTGAATATGGTGACCAAATATCAAAAGATAAGTTTTAGTGCCTTGGTCTGATCATAGCCAAAATTCTTCCCACAATATAGGAATCATAGAGAGAAAAAGAGAGGTAAAAAATCTAGTCTTTCTGCTGTGACTATGTAAAGCCTTTGATTCTGCTCTCTCAGGTTCTCAAGAAGTAGATAGGAAAGCTCAGACAGTCACTGCTTTTCTTGCGGATCCAGAAAGCATTTACAGCAGTGTGTGGAACTGACCTACTGTAGAGAAATCCTGGTTCACCTAAATTCTCAATTCCAAGGCTAAAAACCAGTTGTTTCAGAGTGTCTGTTTTCACATTCTTATTAGACTTTCTCATCTCATTAGCTCTGTGAATGATAACCAGCCTATCTGTCTATAAAACAGAGGGTGCAATGCAGACTGAGCTTACAAGAAAAGCAAGCAAAATATTGCATTTATAATTTTCTTGCTGCCTGATTATTTCCTACATATATATATAATATGTATATTTCCTCTCTTCAGTCCAGGATTTTAAGGAGAAAATGACTCTAATATGCCTAAGCAGCTTTAACACACTCTTCCTAAGGCCTTTTAAAGAAACATGGTTTGCTGGAGAAAATGTTAATGAGAAGCACATGTGAGCAGTTAAAGCCTTGATTTAAAAACTTTTCTGAAGTGGCTAGGAATAATGTGATGGTGGTGAAAGATATAGGAAGAAACTACAGCATTTATTGTTTTCTGTCTTTTTCCCCTTAAATGGCAAGTTGGAAAGTTTCTTCCTCCCCTCCCAAACACACATGTACTTGTGGCTTTGTTTTTATGGAGAAAAGAAAGGTGAGATATTTTCAGAATTTGACTTTTGATTATTTAGCTGCTGCCTTTTGATTTATCATAACTATTTGTTTTTTCCCAGCCTTGAGTAAAGCACTACAGTTGGGGAAAATATTGACTTAAAGCAGCTCTTTCTGTCCCAGACAACTTATATTTTCTCTGGTGCAGGTGTAGAAAAAGAGGAATTATGATCTTGCAGGCAAGTGAGCATGAAGAAAGGATGTTTAGAGAGGCAGTGAGTCTGTAATTGGATCCTCAGGGGAGTGCAAATCTTTCTCCCTCTCCTGAGGCTTTCCAACCTACAATTTGTTTTTATTTATTTATTTGTTATGATGTGAGGAGGCATGTTTTGCAGTGAGCTCCCACAGTATGAGTGAGCATATGCTCTGCCTGTCCCCTTGCTGTATGCTGAAGGGGAACACAGATGCGTGGCATCCCCCTGCACCCTGGCATCCTTGGGCAAATGCCCAGCACCAGGGCAGAGCGGGGGCAGCCGGGCACCCCGGCAGCATCCTCAGGATCAAATCGCAGCGCGTAGCTGTCGGCAGTGGAGGTAGAGCCGGTGGGAAGGCAGGCAGGGCTGTTTTCCAGCTGGTAATCACCATGATGCAAGTACAGTTAGATAATCTGTAAATGCAAAAATCTGCAATCAACGAAATTAACATAAGCTCCATGCCAAGCTTTAATTAATGATAGTAATAAAAAATAGGCGTCAGCTTGAAAATGCAAGTGCTCAATAATATTTCCAGGAAAGGATGATGGAAGAGAAATAATCAGTTTCAAGGATTCCTTGTCACAGTTATGTGAATTGGGAGATGTGACTGAAAGATGCACCAAGTTCCTGGATATCAGCTCACAGAGTCTTATTTCTTCTGTGCTCGGTTTGAAAGGATGCCATTACTGAATTGGTGGGCTGACATCAGGCTTTTATTGCACTTTAACTGGGACCCAAATAAGATTCTAAGGTTCTTGTAGCCCAGTGGCTCTTAAATATATTAGAGTCTTTTTCTTCCTACAAGCTCATGTGGTTCCAGCTACCCTCTGTGCTTTATTTGCCTGCCACGTTCTCCAGCTGAGTCTCTGAGGTTTTATTGCTGCTGTGTTCGGGTGGGAGGTTGTTTTGAATCTAGACTGCGCAGGAGCTTCGTATTCTGAAATCCTGTTTCTTATCAGCAAATACTTTAAGCTTTTTCACAGGGGAGCTTAAAAAAGGAAGCAAAAATGAACCAGCAATAAGTGCTGACATGAAGATAGTCTTTGAACTCTTACGTGAAATAAAAGCCAGAAACCACAACTGTGTGTGGTAACTAGAGCTCTGAGATGCGCACTAAAACAGGGAAAAAATATCCTTTACCTATTCAGTGACTAGCCAGTGACTGGCACCGTGAGGACTAAAAGTCCTTGTATTTTAATCTTTACTATTATGATTGATGATATTATTCTTAGTCATAAAATGTGTCATCCTATTTTAAGATTAAGCAAGCCATGTGCTTCCACAGCAGCCTGCTATTGTGAGTTCCAGAGAGCAATTGCTGAAACATCTCAGTGACTCTACTGTTATTGTTTTATAATATTGAAACAGTAGATATTGCAAACAATATTCACATTGGTTAGACATCTTGTACCTTCACATTCATCATTTAATGAATTTAATAAATATCAAATTTACTCTAATGACGCCAGCCCTCACCCTTTCAATGAATAACAAATAGAAGTGAGACTTTAAAGAAAGTATTCAAAGAAAAGCCTGAAGAAGGGGTAATTAGATCTCCAAGGCAGGACCCAATGTAAGCCCCTGCCAAAATCTGAGTCTTGAAAACAGATTTATATGAGACTTTCCTCACTCAGGAAACAAAGCACATTCTTCTCTGCCTTTCTGTTAGGGATAATTACAACCCACTCATCTGTGCTTGGCCTTCAAAGTCATCCTCATGCTACGGAGGACAATGAGGTGGAAAGAGGCAAACTTTCCCTAAGCCTCTGCTGAACTATCTTTGGGAAGGCTAATAAATGAACCTGAGCAATTGAAGGAAAACCAGAAAACAGTAATAAACAAGTTAAAAGGGGAAAAGATTCATATTTGGAGAATTGCTAGCTCTTGAGTTGAACATGGATGTGACACTACCATCTGCTTATTTCTGCAAAGTATTGATGGGAATAACTGAGGTCTCATAGCAGCACAGCAAGAACACAGGAGCAGGAGGAGTTACCATCCCTCTGCACACTGCCTGCCTCAGCGAAGATGGATGTAGCACTGCCACTTGTCTTCACTTGCTTGCTTTAAATTCACAGTCAGCACTTGTGAAAGATGCAAGAGTAACCCCCCAAGAACATGGAATCTCCCATTTAATTATGGTCAAGTTTAAAGGCTGAAAAACAGAATTTCAAATTTTCCTTCCCATGCTACTCTTAGGGCATGTTAATGCCAGTTTTCAAGCTCCACCATGTAGGTCCCGCTGTAGTTAGCAGCTCCTGAGATGCTCCAGCAATATTCCTTTCATCATGCTGCTCCTGTCTTTCTTTGGAGAGCCAGAATCGCACAGGAGATGGATGATCTTTTCCTCTTTATGATGAGACAAGCAGAAAGTTTTGTTAGCAGGAATTATTTTCACCATAAGAAGAGTCTATGGTGTCTCAAAAAGCAGTCTCAAGCAGTCAGGGCAAATTTATACAAGCTATGCAACAGCTAAGACTTCTCACACATGTCTGTTGTACTAAAATCAGCAGGAGTAGTCAGTGAACCTTTGTCCGCATCTTTGGGCACTTAATAGTTTTAAGTGCATAAATTCATTTATGGTAAGTATAATGTAAAGATAGTTTTCTTGAAAACTTCGAGGTTGTATACATTTCTTACAGAAAACAAACCTCTTCATCTTCTAGTGAGAGAACCACAAATACCAGAAATGTCTCATTATAGCAGACCAAGTATCTTGTAAGAATTCTATTATAAATAGAAAAATAACTTCAATTGGGAATGAAATTGAAGAAAATCACCATAGTGTCTCTAACAACCTTTACTATTTCTAGCTTATAGCTTCACAAGTTCTGTAGCTTTACCTTCTGATGTTCTGGGAGCACATAATTGTCCTTGCTTTTCAGCTATTCTTGCTGTAGCTGTGTGCTTTTCCACACGCTATATTTCTTTTTCTATTAGATTGAGGACTCAGAATGCTGCTCACATCTGTTTTCCTTGACTACCTACTTTCTTCAAACACTCTATTTTAGCCCTTCTGTTGGATGATACTTAAATGTCCAGTGAGAGTCCTAACAGATCATGCTTCTGTGTCCAAAATGAGACAAGTACACACACTTCCATAGTCCCTCTCAAATACATTGTTTTCAAATATGTTTTCCTTTCTTCTGTCAATTGATTGCCTTTTATGGAGAATTTTCTCTACGTTGTCTATTTCGTTCTCTTTGAGGGTTTATTTATTATTATTATTCCCGTACCCCTCCCACTACCACCTTTTGTGGAGGAAGGAAAGCTATTACACAACAAGGTAAGTCTTGAATTTAAAACAGAATTTTCACATTAGCTTCCTACAAGGATACTGTCACCCTGCACACAGGTTTCACTTAATTCACTCCCAAAACAGAGAGAAAGATTGTAGAGAAGATTGTATTCTTGGCATGAAATTTTGTCCACGTGGAGACTCGAATATGGAATAGCTTTTTGAGCTTCTTCTCCAGATTGTCAAGGACTTATTTTTTTTTTCTGATATCCACTACAGCGGTAATAGAGAGCTTCTCACTTTTTACTGTATTCTCTGCCATTGCACTCCTGGACGGTAGGGAAATCCTCAGTATCTTTCCCAAAATTGTGCAAGAGGGATGGAGTAGAGCAGAGATGAACTCAAGTTTTCCAAGTTCAAAGAGGTCATTCTTTTGGTCAGGTCATTCTTTTGGTCTATGAATAGCCTGCAGTTCCTAAGTCTATCTTCAAAATCAGATTTGTGTTTCTCCTGTAGACGGGTGTGACTCAGCTGCACAATGACACTAATGCATCCGGTAAGCTAAAGCTGCTGTTTCCTGATAGTCGTTGGCCATGTGTCCTTATGATGCTTATATTAATTCATGTTCTCAATCAGCTTCAGTGAGGTAAAGAAATGCGCAATGATGTATTTTGATTCAGCTCCCCAGTGGTTTGATGTACTTGGGTACACAAGTCCCATGAAGGCATTGAAGTAGAATCTAATTTGAAGAACTGTGACTGCTGTTTTAAAGGAAAGTATTGAATTGCCTGTTTTAAATCAACTTACATTCCTTGTACTTTCTCTTCTCTTTCAGAGAAGTCATATTTGAATAGAAGGAAGATTTTTTCAAAAGAGGCACAAAATTATTTTTTCTGAATATCAACAAACAGAGAAACTCAACAAGCAAAACTAGGATTAAACACTGACCTTCAATTCAGTGAATTAAAATAAATATGGAGTTTTCAGTAAAATTCCATAGCGTTTTATTGAAAACTAGAATTAGATGGAGGTTTAATTATCTGCTGAGCCATCTATCCATTTATCTTAATCTAAGTAGATAGTTCCTTACATAAAGACTCTTTACATCTTGCTATTCAAGAGCAAAGGAGAACTATTTTGCTAAATCTCAGAGAGCTGACAACCCCCTAAGCAAAGATGAAGGTAGAGGTTGAACATTAGTTCATCAAACACTGATTTTAAAAATACCTATTTGTTTTGTTAACTGTAAAGACTTTCTCTTAATCCTTTTTTTGAGGGAGGTCAAAATGCAATGGAAGGTTCAATATGAAGTAATTTCTTCCTTAAAACTAGGGCTGCTTAACCTCACTTCTCAGAATTTCTTTTTCTCAGTTGTGATTTATTATCCCCTGCTTTAGGGTCCATAAAGTGTATTGAGTATGTCAGTAGCCTTTTGTGAAAGGAAGGTGAATATCAAACACATCAAAGGTGTTTTCCATCAAGCTATTGGTTTTTAACTTTTCAAAGTTATTATGATCATTTGGCTTAAACTATATTCTTTCTTTTAGAGAATTGGCCCTCTTGCAATTGCCCACTTTAAATCCCTAGCAACTGTTTTCACCCTGGTATGAGCTAGTAGAAGGAATAACCAGATACTTGAGTCTTTATCCGATGGCCGAGCTGAACAAAACATCTAGGCAGTTCTGCATGGCCAAACCCTCCCTTTGCAGGTACACGGGCACCTGAGGGGGCTCTCCTGCCCCTGGGCTGAGCCCCAAGCTCTGGCCCATGCAGGGGTCTGGGCTGGCAGAATCCCCTTCCATCCTCCCCTCTGCTTCCTGGGTTTAAGTGTTTTTATGAGAAGATTTTTCCATTTTATCACTTGAAACTCTGCCTGCTGCTACCTGCAGCCGTCCTTTGCCCTTCTGCGCATCTGCTCCCAGCACATGGATGCGGTTCTGGGTTTATATTACTGCAAACTGTCTTAATGAACTGCAGCTCTAACATGTATTGCCAGGTTGTGTGTGCTTTTGTTTTCTTTCTTCACCTGAGGTCTGTAAATTAAGGTAACTAATAATCCCAGATTATTTTTGTTTGAATACTAAAAGAAAAGGCTCAATCTGTTTGTGATAACAGCACTGACTGACATTGTTTCAAAGCAAATTTAGAGATAAGTTTGGTCCTGACATTTAGTCAGCAAGTGGGTGTTGTTTATCGCCTAGCAATTAGAACTTATATTAACATAATATCTCCTCAACTTCAAAAAATCTGAGAGCTCTCCGTGAACAGATTCCCAAGAGCTCTCCCCTGCCTTCTTCCCTTTGTCTTTTCACTTTCCCACCTCCACACCCATCCACCCACCTGCCTTTAAATGTGCTGTTTCAGATTTAGAGTTCAAGAAACTTTAAGTCAAAATCATGAAAGATATTTTCTCCCAGGGCAGAGGCAGCCCACAGCCCCTTTATTTTAAACTAAGTTTAAACGTGGCTTTTTAGCCTTCGGGAACTTTTTTCACTCTCAATGCTTCTCTGTGAATACTGCAGTAGAGAGGAGTGTCTAACAGTACTGACTGGACCCCAGCTGTGAAATAGTCCAGTATTTTCCTCGCCACGTGGATTTTCAACACTGCCTTTTCTCACATTTCTTTCTTTGCCGTTATCATTGGTTTATTATAGAGGCACATTAGTTTTATGAGATGTCTTTTTTGGAGGTTGTTGTATTAGTTTTGACTTCTGTGCTAAGGGGGTGTCTGTAGGAGAATGTGAAAACGAGCTATCTTGAGCTAAAGAATGAACTAAAGCAAACAAATCTGAAAAATCAACTCCCTAGAAAACTTAATCCAAGTTTATTGCTTTAAAAATAAAATGATTTTGACTTCAAACTCTTGAGGCAAGTCAAGAGTCCTGATCTCCAAAGCCTAACATTCACTGCCTTTTTGTCACAGATTTTACTCAAAGTTGGACTAGCAAAATGGTAATGATTTTTCATCAAACTGAACAAAAAATAACATTTTTCATATGCATTTTAGCTGTACACACTCACATGCATGCACGCACACATATTCTTAGAGCAAATTTTCATCATTCCTTGTATTTTTTTTTTTTAATTTTGATCTCTATCATTTCAGAATCAAGGAAAGACACTTGTTGACAGTATTTCCCTCCCTGCTATCTCCTTAGCAGGTACCTTTTCCATCAAATTAGACATAACCTTCGCTTGGCTGTGAGGAGATAATTATGGAAGATAAGGACAGATCTATATTTTCAAAAAAATCATAATTAATGCTGCAACAAAATGACTTTGGAGAGTAATCAGCGTCTTGTTCTGATCCTGGGGCAAGCCCCAGAAGATCAGAGGCCGTGTCCCTTCCTAGCAGGCATGACCATAATGAAGTCATATGTGAATGTGCCTGCTTTAATAAATACAGCAATCCCAACAGCCTGTGGCAGTCGCTTTGCTGATGAGCACCATCAAGCCCGTGTGTTCAGACCGCAAATCGGTGCTTAAAGTCCGATCTGCAGAAAGAGGCTAATTGGATGGGCAAGTGACAAGTAAGAGATCAAGCTCTTAAGTCAGGTCAAATCCAATGAGATGGTTTTATCATGTTAGTACCTTTTTTTCCGTGGCAACAAATTAAAGTAGCTTATCCCTGAGCAAGGGTGGCTAATGCGATCTGAAGGCTGCCAGTGGAAGCGGCTGGGGTGCTGCTTTGCATTAGAAGAGTGACAGTAAAGGGACGTCATGAACGGGAGCCAGCCCGGCTGCTGCTCCGTGCGCACCTGCGTGCCAGCGAGGCCACCGGCCCAGCAAGGAGATGGGAACAGCAGGGCTAAATCTGCAAAACTGCAGAGGGGAGAGCGCGCTCTGAACACCTCTGTGTGACAACAGCGAGAAATACTGGCATTTATTTATTTATTTATTTATTTATTTATTTATTTATTTATTTATTTTGGCAAGTGGGAAAACTATCACTCAAGCCATGTATGCAGTTTTTCAGCCTCAGCTGGAAGTGAGAAAACCGAATTCTTGGCTTTTTAAATAGAACAGCTTCCTTGTGGTGAGAACAGTGCTAGTTTAAAGTAACCAAAGCCCTGCACGTTTTGGGGCATTTTCTGCTTTTAGTTGTAATTAGCAACACATTAAAATCTGAAGAAACAGTATTATTTAGATCAGCTCATCATGAATTGATAGAGGAAAGTTTCGGAAGTTTCCATGCATCTCTGCCCGTACAATTTCGTGTACAATTTTGCTGTTCCAAAAGGTGAAAAGAAGTTTGGAAAAAAAATCTATATATATCCTTGCAAAGCTAGAATATCAAATGAATGCAACGCTTTAATCTCTGTTTTTTACTTCTGTTGGGTGATTGATTTGAGTGTCAAACTGAACTACGTCATATTTTCCCTTATGCTTATATGTCATCTAAGATGATGTTTTTATACCTTTGGAAAATTAGAAGATGGACTCAAGGGAAAAAACCTTTAAATTCAGACTTTTCAAAAATTCAGAGTATTTGGATCTTTGGTACTGTGAGAGTTATTTCTGTCGCAAAGCGTGACTGTGTCTTTTCTAAAATGACTTGATAGGTTAAGTATTAACATATCTTTAGCTGTGCTTTATGGGTACATTTCTTAAAACTTCAGTACAGGTTTCAGTGAGTAGCCAAATTCCAGCTCTTTGGGATGTAGGAAAATAGTCATTCTAGTAGAGAGAAAAAGTGGAAAATATCACCTGAGACCTTGCAACACTGAAGATAAAGTGAGAAATAAAAAGAATCCAAAATCCATCATTTTTAAGACATTTATTTTAGAAAGGAGCAGCAGAAGGGAGATGTTTGGTCCGAATTTTACGAACCCTATAGTTGAAAAGAGAATAAAGTTAAAACCAGCCTGAGTTTTAATGGGTGTAGGTGAGTGTATGTGGGCAATTCTTTTACATATAAAGGTAGCGGTGCAGAGCAGCAAGAACTTGAGCCTTTTAGTTTCAGAGTTGTGAATACCTAATGCCTGTCACCTCCAGAAACACTGCTAGAACAGCAGGCAGAGCTTAGATCCAACTGTATTCCTCCCCAGAATGTTAAGCTCTTTTTACCCAAAAGCATATATAGCATAAGTCTGGCTGTTTTACAGCCAGATGTTACTGAGGAAGAGAATGGAGAAAAGGAGGAATTCTGAATTTTAGTTCTGGCATATAAAGGTTGTTGTTAACTGACACTTTCAAAGCAATCCAACAGAGAGACAGCAGAAGCAAAAATATTCAAAATAATCACTTTTTTGAAAGATGTATATAACAGTTTAGTGTCAAATGTATTCTTCTACTGCTAAAAAAGTTTGTTTTACAAATCTGTGTGTAGGTGGGAGTTTGAATTATATAATATTTATCTTAGAGTTATAAAATCTAACCCTACCTTTAACCACAATGTTTTGAAATCATTATTTTTATTGTTAGGTTTAGTAAATAGGTTCTACTCATTTATGTCAGGAGCTAAATTTACATATCTTAAAGTGAATTTGCATAACCAAAAAAAAAGATTTGCACAGTTTAATATAAATTTACACATGCTAATAAAGTATTAACATATCCAAAAATGGATTTTAAATAGTATCACTATGTTTTTAATCCTTCCTGTAGATTGCTAATAAACAGCTTTGATTTGCATGCCCTGACATTGTTATTTAAGACAGAAGTAATAATAATTGACTGATTTATAAATTAGCCCTGCTGCTATAAATTTATAAATTAGCAGCTGCTGCTGCCTTTGTTCATAGAGAGGAGAATTAAGAGTGCAAAAAGGCAACCATATATCCTCTCTTTTGCACTTAAGAAGACTGCAGCTGAAACCAGAGGTTGCAATGGGGGGATGTTTCAGGAGATGTATGACGAGTCCACAAGTAACTACTAGTATTACTGTGGAATATAGCATACCTTACAGCGTAAGCTTCCAGACTGGACTGGAAATCTGGGTACAAAGTGAGGACCAGTCTTTAATTTCAAAGTCAGGCACTCAATCTCTAGCAATTTGTCTATCCCACTTCACGGACAGATGCAGAGGAGGAACTTTGGCTGCTACTTGAGCGACTGTTCTAGACCTCTCTCTTTGGGAACACATGAACGATGTTCTCCAGGCTGATTTGTTTGCTGCAGCCTAAAGAAATCTCTGAAGAAAAATTTGCAGCAGCCTGGTGTGAGCGAGAGCTCCGTAAAGGTTGCAATGTATTTACCAGTGTGTGGGGGGGTTCCTGACATCTGACAGCCTGCAACTCACCCCAGATAATATTTGAATATCAATACTTGAATCTGGAGCCACAGATGCATAAAGGCTCTGATTCAACAAGGTACTTAAGCTCTAGGAGTCCTAGTGAAATCATCTGAATGATGCATGTGTGAAGTTTCGCATATGAAATCTTCCTGAAATGGAGCCAAGAGCAATTCCCATTGAAGTCTGCCATTGAATTTGCTCTCAAGCTGCAATTGAAGCACTGCCTTTTGAATATATTTATAAAAACAGGAGTGAGAGTGAGCAGTAACAAGTTGCCTTCAGCTCTTATGATTTTCTAGAAGAGGGGGTACAAGCCAGCAGTGAAACAAGGAAGTGGCAAGGGGAGACGTAGCCTCACATTCTTGATAGATCCATAGTTTTTCCACAGATCCTTTCCAGATGTATAAATGGCCTCATTTTCTTCTTCTCTCCTCAGCAACGTTCTGTCAGCTGAAATATTGACAGGAGCCCCAGCGCATGAAGCCAAATCCTGCAGCGCTGCAGGTAGAGCTGTGTCTGCAGCTAGAGGTCTGTGCTGGGCAGTTCTTCAAATCAAAAAATGGCTCAGCTGTTACACTGGAAAATAGAAAAATGATAAAAAGCAGAAACGTATATATGGTTTCATTCGCATGTCAGTGTTCATCCACCAGAATCACAGGACTGTAGTAAAATAGGTAAATAGCATTTACTCCAAAACTGCTATGAGATGACAGTTTTATGCAGGAGTTTGTCACAGCCAGAGGCCTGAGCACCTTCCTAGTGCCCTCCTCTATAGCGATCTACTTGTGCTCACCCGTTGGTAGCTGTCACAAAAGGATCCTTTTTAGTGCTGTGCATGGCTGGACTGTCAGCCTATAAAAATAAAAAATTGAAGTAAACTTAGGCAAAATTCTCTTCTGACTGGTAAACTGAGTAAATATGACCAGGGAACTACAAAAACAAAATAAATACAGAAACTATGTGATATTAGTCATAGCAATTACACTTTTAGAGCATGATGTCGGGTCTTTCTAAAGACATTGTCTTGTCCTTAGCGCACGATGCTAGTGTCCTCTCCTTATGGCAGGTTTTGGCTATGATTAAGAGTCAAACATTTAGAAATGAATCAACAAGGGAAAAAAAAAGTATTGAGATATATACCCTTCCTTTTAAAATTCCTGGAATGAAAAGGAAGGCTTCCTTTTATTGGAAAGGGATTTAGGAAAGTCCTGCTCATTCTGAAGTGCTGATCAGTCAGATGGATGGCACTGGTTCTCCAGTCTTTAAATACAATTTCAATGTATTTAAAAAATTTTAAAATTTAAAATTTAAATACAATTTCATGTATTTAAAAAGCAAAGTTCTATCTTATAGCTGGTTCTTTTAATGGTGCCTTATACTCCAGATGATCCCACATGTTTGTCTGTGTGAACACAGACAAAAAGCAGATTGAAGGGGCATTCTGCTTCCAGCATCGCAGAGGATAAACGTGCATTTGACCTATCTGTGAATATATTTCATGCATATTGCTTTTTCCAAAATATAGCCAGGTCTGTAATAAATATATTACCTACCAAAACATGCAACACCAGTGAAAATCACACCTTAATAAAGTCTGGCCAATGCTGTCAGCTTCTCCGGAGTCTTAGGTGAAATAAATATGAAACTTTAAAATAAATTCATCTTTCACTAAAATGTGTAGCCATAGTACGAACTATATTGAATTATTAATCAAAGCTATAAAATCATACTTTTATTGAATGGTAGCATTTTGTGTGTGTTTCTCCATTTTCTGTTGTTGTAGAGAAGATAGAAATCATTATAAACACGAGAAAGAATAACATCCGGCAGGAGATTATAACTGGGAGAACAGAATAGATAATTCATTTCATGAATGTTCCCTTTCTTTTATGTGGACAGTCTCTCATTTTCATAAAATGAAAACAAAGTAAATCATTGTTTGCCTTGTTCTGAGTGTCTCTGGGATTGCAAAAGCTCTTTTGGATCTCTGAAAATGAAAGTTTTATAAAGCAAATAAATAAGAGGTCTACTGTCCTTTACAGAGAACAGCTCTTACAATTCTGAGAAGCATAATCAGCCTATACCTGTCCATTCACTTCCTAACGCATGGCCTTAATATAGGGGTTAATAGGCTTTCTCTGCTATCTCTATTTGATTGGACAGTAAAATTAAATAAGTGTCACTGTTGAACACTAGTTTTATTTCTTCAACTTACAGATCATGATAAATTCCCATTGTTCAGTTTACTGCATGAGTCTAGATGAACTTTCTGTTTCATAAACAGAAGGAAAGCAAACTGGTGAGCCAGAATGATGAAAATGTGTTTGTCTGAGCATCTGCCAAAGTCAAACCTAGATCATAAGATAAAAGAATATAGAGAAATGACATTCCTGCAACTGTACAAGGCATTTATGCGTACTGTACCTAGTGAAAGAAAAAGATCATCCCCCCTTTTTTTTCCCCTTGTAAATAAATATAGTGATTCTTCCTATAGCATCTAGCTCTTACAACTCTCACTACATCTCATTTCTTCAGTGATTTATCTTTTTTTTTTTTTTTTGGATGACTTTATGGGTTCTTCACCTTCTGCTTTATAGAACCATTCTTCTGTAGCTCCTAGAATGAATCACAGTCTGAGCATCCATGAGCGAAATAGTGTGAGTGGCAGATTTAGGGACAGAACCACCACTCTCCAGCTCAGCTAGACTGGACCTTTCTCTGAGTAAAGGCAATAACGAGGTGTCACGAAGCAGTCTGAGCTTGTAACCTGCTCCCTGAGTCCCTGACTGATTGAAACCAATCTATGGGTACCATAATACACCTCATCTTCTGGTTGTTCCACTTCATTTTCCCTAACTTTGAGATCATCTCTGATCATGTTTATGTTGTGATTCTCATGTGTATGTCATTAACATAGCAAGAGCTAAATGGTAATGACTGCTGGGGATGTATACCTTGATGGCAGCTGGCAAGAAAATCTTTCCACCACTCTTGCCTGTCCCATAGACTGTAAAATGACACCAAAGCTGTCATTTTGGCTAGATGTGACAAAAGGTGCCAGCAGGTATATATTTTCAGAACACAGCATAGGGATTATTTGAGAAACTCTACAAGCTTTATATTCAAAGTTGTCATTTTGTTCCTTTAGCAGACAATATAATTATTCCAGAAGAATTAGAAGGAAAGAAATCCTTTACACAATGGGTTCCTATGTTAAAAAATAATAAGAATTTGCAGAATGTATAAAACATGAGAAAGGTTTATACACAGAACTTGCAACTGAATACATTAAAATCAAAGACAGGCAGAGAATGTAATAATTTATTTCAAAAGATGGTATATTGTTTAGGCAAGTTCTATAATTTAATTTTAGTGAAAGCTTTACCTCCCAATCATCTGTATGCTGGCAATTCTATAAATAACATATGCATTTGCTTTCTTGTATACTCAAGTGTTCATGCACACACAAAAAAATTCCCTCAAATGAACAAAATTCATTTTGGTGTATCTATAGCTAAATAAACCAGGTAAAAAGCAGCAGTAATAACAACTTCACATGAACAGAAACACTCCTCTGAAGTTTTAAAGCACCTAATAATGAGCAATCAATGCAAGGCAATTGGAGGTACACAGAGATGTGCTTTTTTTCTGAGTCAAGGATTTTCTTTTGAATTTTTTTTGACACAATAGGTCCTGATACTTATGAGGACAAAGAGGAATACATAAATATTCTTCATTTTGAGTGTGAATAATAAAGCTTATACCTTAGACAAACCCTACTGAAGAACTCAGGAAAAACTAATTAAATCGTAATTTAATGCCCATGCAGGCATGTAGCAGCGAATGGAGAGGAGTAATTCTAACACTGTTCGTCTCTTTCAGTAGCATCACATAAAGAATTAAAACCCACTTTGATGTCGAGGTGCTCTGCTGCTAGAAGCGCGGGGCAGGAGGCATCAGGAAGCCTGCTCAGAGCCAGGCCAGCACTTCTTGGTGGTTTAGAATTTAGCAGGCAAATTTTGAAGCAGTTGAGGTCCAGGAGGGGTCTGTGGACATGAAGTGCGTCAGAAAGAATGACGAGAGAGGTAGGATTGCTGATTCACCGGAAACAGCATTTTGCAGTACACTTATTTTTTCCAGAACATTTTTTGGCATTATTAAAAGCAGTCAGGAAATAAACATCATGATAAGCAGAAGCCAGGCAAAGGGGGAAAAACAAGACCTGAAACAGAAAAGAGTACTGAGGTAACAGAAGTTGTATAAATCACATAGAAGTGACTGAATATACATAAGCAAACCCCCATTATAGGAGACAAAGGCTTCAAGGTTTCCACACAGCCAATTTATAATGTAAAGTGAAGTCTTTATCCCATGCTGGTGTCTTGTTTTAATAAGTTTTCCATTTGCTTCTCAAATCTTATTTCTTTTACTATTTAGATCAGGGTGAGAGCCAAGAGTGTTATTTTTTTCATCTGCTATATTGGAAAATTTGGGGTGGGAAATTTCTTTTGATTCTTCATTTGCTCAGCACTCAGCAGCACAGGTCTCAGTCTATGTACAGAGCAGGACAGCTGTGTGTTATGAAAATACGGATAATAATATCATGGTGTAATAGCTTGTGTAGATCCGATATCTCATTGCTTTAGCGCAGATAATCAGCTTTACAGAGAGAGTAAAACCTCAAGAATAAACTCAAAACCTCTCCACTTTGCTGTAAAAACTGAAAATGCAACAACCATAACACTGCTTGATTCCATTTTCATTGTTCTTTGGTGTATTAGAGAGTCTTCTTCATTGATATGTAACTATTTACAGGAGAGTCATGGACTAACCATGACCTATCAGGTTCGTAATGACAACTGTTCACCAAGACTACATAGTAAGCTAAGCAGCATGGTTGAAAATGGGTTTGTTTCCTGCATAAGAGGAAACAGGTGACTGAAGAAGGCAATTTTTACTCTGTATTTGCACTCTGGTTTGTAGTATTCCACTCCAGTTATAGTACAGATCACTGTGATTAAATCAGTCAGTGGTTGCTCAAAGCCACCACTGGTTATCTTTCTGCCCTGATAAGCAAAAATCTCCAAGTACAGAGGCTCTGGAACAAATTCGCCTTGGGTCACTTGCTCTGCTAGCAAGGACATTGCGTTATTTTTAACAATATGTTTTATTTTGAGAGGTCACTGACTTCTGCCTGGGTATTCTTCTTCTAAATATAACATTTACCTAAATGTTTAGAGAAAACCTAATGTGTTGCCTTTATACAGCATTTTAAGTAACAGTTTTCTTGGTGAGTTCTAAATGCCCTGTAATTTACGCAAAAGATATAGAATGAAGATGAAGCAATTTTTTCACTGTTCAAAGAAAAAGGAACAGAACCACAAAAGATTTTTTTTTGTTTAAGTATGCCCAGAGAGACCATGTGTTTTCTAGGTAGATTCCCCTAAAAGTCTGTCCCTGGTTAATAGCTCTCAGAAGACAGTGTTCAATGTTGTCATGTGAACTGTATGGCCCTGATGATGTGTCTAGAGCCATTATGTACAAGTCAGTACCCCTCCACCAGAAAAACAAAGGTTGGGGGGAATTCTGTTACTGCAATTAAAATAGATTTCAATCAGAATCATAGCCAGGCATTCAAAATCACCCAAAGGAACTTCCTTTAGCAACTTCTCTCAAATGTTCCTTGAATAGGATGCAGTATCTCTCCCTATTTGACTCAAGCAAATTTAAATTCCCTACAAGCTGACGAATTGTGCAGTTATTTCCTCTGAAAATACTGACATATAAAGGTCCATATTGGTGAATAACTAATTGCAGATAACTTTCCTCTTTGAGTCTTCTTGTTTCCTTATATGTAAAAATAGGTTCATTCCCAGGTGCATTTACTACTTGAAATTACTATAAAATTTTTCCAAGCAGCTCTGCATTTTTATTAGTGTATAAGTAGCTCTCTGTGCATATTTAGAATGCAAAATGTGATCAGTTTTGTTTGCAGATGTGTCTTTAAGTTGCACACGGGACTTTTCACATCGATGCAGCTTTGTTCTCTGTTTCTACCAGACTAGCCAGTCCCTTCCCTTTCCATTTTCAGCAGGATCGTCAGACAGACATGGGGGTTACATTACACTGAAATTTCAGGAGTAATCCCCAAAATAACTGCTATGTTTTTGCACACACAAACGAGATTCTTTTCACATAATATGTCACAATCCCCCGATGACTGTTTAAACGAGTGCACAGCAATACAAATGTAACTGTGATTCCAGTTCACCCAACAAATTCCACTCAAATAGTCAACAGCTATGTCAGAAATAGACATCCGTGTACTGCAGTGCTGCTGAACATGATTTTTTCCTATTACGACATAGAAGAAATAACATGAGGTCCTTCTGAAGCATGTTTCAGAACGTATTGTTATTCATATTTATTCTGAACCAGGTGTGCTTCCCATGTAACTTTTTACTTATTAGACAAAGAATAATTCTGTAATATTGAATAGTCCTTTTTTGTCAGAGACTTTGTGCAATATTAGCGTACAATATACAGTATTCTTTATTATTTGGCTTTTCTAGAGTGTCATGTTTCAGTAATGGAATTCCAGCACCATATATAGCACTCCACATATATGTTATTTCCCCCAGATTTGACATCTTCTTGATAAAATAATAGCTAGCCACAACATTTTGATCTGGTTAAGTGCTCTTCTGTCTAGGATTATTTGCAGCAGTACTTTACAAAAAAAGAAAAAAAATCCATCAGTCATCTAGTCCTTTTTCCTATATCTTTTTTTGTGATTTTTTGATAGCCTTCACTTTTCATTTCACTGTGAGGATTTCTTTAATTGAAAGACACTAATCCCTTGGCAATAACAAAAATGTTCTTAACACTTCCAGATGCCAGCTTTCATAGTCTTCCTTTGAGATAATCAGATATTAGACTACAAACTTTTCCTGTTTAATTTCACTTGATAATAGCTTCCGTAAGCAGAAGCCTGAAGAAGCAAAAAGGAACAGAGTAAACAAATCTGACTGAATGAGATAATCAGGATGAACATTGTAAATTGATGGTGCATTATTAACATCCCAAACTATTTTCAGTCATAGTGTGTGATATTGACACATGATTTTCCGAAAAGTCTAAAAAAAGTTTCTATGAACTGATTTAAAAGTTTTTAAATTGCTTTCAAATGCAATCTAATGCAATCATTTCTATTTTTTTTAATTTTCATACAAATCATCAATAGGTATTAAGAAGTAACTATAATATTGAACCGGCTGGAGGAATCTGGATGAATCTCTCCTTTGCTCCCAGGTTTCAGTGTGTGCTGGAGGCCAGAGCATCCAGTGGGTGTCCGAGCTCCTCTGCTGCTTCCCCTCTCTGGGAGAAATCAAAGAGGAGCTTCCACCTGGGGCTGGATTGGGGCTGTGGCTTCCCCTTCATAATTTAGCAAGCAGATGACATCTTCCTCCTCCTTAATACAGTAAATGTGTGCACATTCAGGAAGCTGATGTTACCTACACTGGAAAGTATTTGGCTTTCTATTCACCTGTTCCAATTTTATGAAGCTTTCAAGTAGGACAATTTGTAGGTGAGGTGTGTCCGGGATATAGATAGCAGCAAAGCTGAGCAGTTTCAGAAAGTGAAGTATATAAGGAGCATAAAAGGCATAAAATTGTACACTTTAAAATATATTCCTTGCCAAGTATTCAGAAATCTGCCTCAAACAACTAAGAGAGTTGCTTAGAGATAGAGTCATTTAATTAAATATAGCTAAGAATTAGAAACCAATTAATTTCTGGAGAAATGAAACTGTAACGTATTTTTCATTAATTGAGATGTCATTAACTTACTGTGGTACTGCACGCACTGAATGTAAAATTTAAGTAAATTCAAATGCGTTGTGTCAAATTCAAATCTTTTTTCAAATGGATTAGGAAAGAATGAAGTGTTATACTGAGATGACAAGTATTAGGCTTAAAATGATTTTTTTTTAAGTGCACAATTTGCACGTCAGATAGATGGATGTTCACAGAATCAATTTATTTCTGAGGCCTTTGATCAAACAATTTTTGGGGAGTCATAATGAGAGATTGTCCAGAAAAAAAGTTTGCTGCTTTTTAATGAGAACTGGTGCCATTTGGGTACATAGATGAAAGCACACCTAATCTTTTTTACTCCTCCTTCTTAATAATACCCTTGGATTCAGAAATTAAGCACAGCAGGAAGAAAGTTCCCGTAGAGCACATGTTCCTCCCCTAATAAAGCAGTCTGTTTAACTCCTCAAATAAGTAGGTATTTCTCATTGAGCAAGTCACCTGTCTATGGGTGAATGGGACAAGACAGCAGCACAGGTAATTTTCACACAAAATTAAGGAACAGAGATTTGGAACTGTGCCCACGGAGGCTGGAATAACTTCTGTGGCCTTTCTGGGTACTGAGGAATAGGAAATCAGAAGGAGCTGAGTGAAGCAGGGGAGACAACAGAGCACGGGAGCAAAACTATCCCATGTGCTGCCCTGTCCTCATCTCCTAGGATCGGTGGTGAGACGGAAAACCCTGAGAAGGCCTCTCATCAGAAGAGACCTGAGTTTAACAGCACAGTGGCCTGTGCAGCAAAAAAAAGGGGCCAGAAAGAGTTTTTTATTGTTTCAAAATATTTCCTTCTCACTCTCATAACTGCATGCAATATATTTGCCAGAAAGCCATTTCATTAGAAAAACAGGGAGAGGGGGATTTTTCTGCTACATTTGCAAAGGAGGTGCTAGTGCTTTTCACTCTGCAGATGGATTTGCCCCTTTATCTGTGACACATTTGGTGCCTGTTTGTGCTGCTCTGTATTAGGCTGTCGTTGCATACTTGCATGCAGGGATTTTCTGTCTCACCATCTATGTGATCTCGCTCAGCCGTCCTCACGCCCATCATCTGATCATCCTACCTGTCCCTGTCCCTCTATCAAGCACGGACAAAGTGTCTCAAGTAAAGTGCTTTTCCAATTCTTCTCTACAATTAGTGTTTGAGGAGGAGGACATTATTTCTGAATACCTGGAAATGAACAAGGTTTTGTCATGATAGGATTGAAAAGTCTTTTTTTTCTCACAAAATAAAGGCACTGGAATAAAATATGGCCTTTATACTGGGTAGTATTTCATGTTAATATAGCTGACATTTTGCTCCCTCTTTTCTAGGAAGCTATTAGCTTTTATTATTCTTTTGACTGCATCAAGTCCTCCAGTTAATATCCATTGCTGCAAACTGCATGGCCTTGGAAATTTTACAAGTTGCACTGAAATAAGAAAGTTAAGATATATTAATGCAGGGCAAATCTTGAAATGAAATCGCTTGACCCCTATTAAAACTTGCTACTAAAACCTTTCAGAGTTGTGCTTAACGTTTAAAATCACTATATCATTTAAGATGACATAGTGAGGTGGTATAGTTGCTTTAGGACAACCTTTTTCAAATGAGGGTTACGAGGCCATTTGCTGCTTAACTGTGAATCCCATGAGAACCGAGTAGTAGCTCTGTGTTAAATTAAAAGGCATTAATCTTTTCAGACGCAGTGTCCCAAATACAAATTCTTGCTCTGTGCAAATTGAAAAGTCTATCAGTCCCAAGCTTGTCAAGGCATAAAAAATGGAGGAAAATAAACAAAGCTCTATTGGATGCCAGGAAAAAAGACATGGGGCACATTTCTTCAGCCTATAAATCCTTCCCTGCAGGATGCAGTGCACTTCTAAATCCGGCAGTAGCTCAACTTTCAGTGGCTGCAGTCAGGTTATTCCTTGTACGACCAACAGTTCTGCTTGGGGACAGGTACTATAAAGCATCCTGCTGCGTCTTGGAGGCACACGGCTGGCCACCCTACTGCTTTCAAGGTGCAGTCTTGGAAAACCTTCCTGTGCTGCCTCCTACAAGATCTGGAATAAAAATCCCAGATAGTGCAGGCAGGTTCCTTGGCAGATTTCTCCCCCTATATACAGCTTGACTTTTCATCAGGTTTCTGGTATTTTCCAGTTGGGAGTCAACAGCAAAGTATCCGTGGAGTTGCTTCTGTGTGGCATCATATTTTGCCTTGCCTTTCTCCTCTCTGATACCACTTTTGATTTTATCAGCACTTTACATGTGTGTGTGACGGCATCCAAGCAAAAGAAAGAATGCGTTTACAGTGCGTTTGTTGGTAAAATGAACTCATACTAAATTTAGCTTGATGTTTTTCTGCATGATACCCCTTGTCTTTTGTTGATCTAATATCTAGCTTGAAATTTAGTACAGCAGTAATGATTGCGCTACAGCCTGGGGCACAGCAGAGAGGAAACAACAAACTGCAATGCTGAATCAAGTCAATTCCTTCACGTTGTACAGCAGTGATACGGACCTTTGTTATCATTAAATGAACTTCAGTGAGCTTGTGCAGATATGCGGAGACAAGCTTTGTGGAGCTCCTTGTATTTCATCTGAAAGGAGAATCCAGCTCAGCTGAGCTGCGGATAAAGAGCGAAATTTTAGTGTGCCTTCCTGTTCTGGCTGTATTCAGCATAAAATGGAGACAACTAAATTTAGGCATCCATGTGAGTTGGATGGCTTAATTTCCATTCTATCTGTATTCTAGATACTGCTAGGTATTGGTAGCTGTTCTGTCTACTAATGCACGCCATGAAGAGAGAGATTCAGGAGTTCTTCTGCTCACCCTAAGGAACATGGTGATTTGGACCTTCGCTCTCTCCTTTGATTCAGAGGAGAGGTGATGATGACTATGCTCTGAAATGGCTAAATACAGGTGTTATGGGTAGCGTACCACAATAGGTAATTTGTGAGTGTCAATTAATATTAATTATGCCGAAATCACTGAGATTTGTCTTTTCAAGAAGATAAGTCAGAAAAAAAATCAAGCTGCATATATCTGATAGCTACACAAGATTGCTAAAGATGATTTAACAGGCCGTTTCTATTATTAATGCTGCATGTATTCAAATTCAGTGAGAAAAAAAGCATTTTGCAGTATAAAATTAAATAATGGATAATTTGGTCAACTAATACCTGAAACCAGATCAAAGTGCTCAGTGGTGTGGGGAGCCAAGATCGTTAGGTACCCACGGTCCCTGGAGAAACACGGGATCAGCTCTGTGTAAGAAAATCCCTTTTCTCATGCCTAAACACATTCTCAGTTAAGAAATACTCTTCATCTTGTATTAGTTGCGTACTGCACACATAAGCATCTGCGAGCACTGAAGTATTAGATCGAGGGATCTGCAAAAGGGAGCAAGAAACTAGTAGGATGTAATTCTGTTAAAGGAAAAACACCCAGCAACAACTGCATGCACTGGGATGGGGTGTGAGAGGTGAAAATCAATAAATAATATGTCTGTGAAGATGGTTCAGCAGAAGAAGTAGGAAAGTAGAAGAATATGATGGAGTCAGAGAGAATTATGGAAGTGCAAAATTGTAGGAAAAAAATAGAATGCAAAAGCTATATAATTTATGACCTTTTTTGTCAAAGTATTTATCTCCCACTGCAGGATTTACATAAACAGTTCATTTGACAGGTTTCTCATGTGTGTTGAATTTGAAAGAGGAAAGATCTCCTGTTACTTAAAGAGCTTGTACATGGCCATTTCTGTTACTGAGACCTAATACCTCAGTTCAGCTGCTTTTCAATGTAATTATTCCTAATGTTCATTTTAGATAAATTGACAGTGAAATACTAACTATATCCAATCAAATATATTCAGTAAAACATATCTGATAATCTTGTGTAAAGACAAGTATCTATTATAGATGCACATGTCCCAAAGGAATTAGCACAATGCTGTTACCACCCAAACTTCTAAGGGAAAATTATTTCATTTTATTTAAGCTTTTTATTTTTATTGCTTTTTCTTTGGGATGGGCACTGTACTCCATTTGGTTGCACTAATTGCTAATTTCTGTTTACTAGTTGATAACACGATGCCTGTTTACCCTCGGGCCTACTTCCCCCAGACTATTGGCAAAATAGCAGGGAATTTTTTTGTCAAAAAGGGATTTAAAATATTGCACTTGGGAATTTTGTGTCTCAGACTGAGCGAACAATAGACTGACCCTTCTTCAACCTATCCTTTGTGTATAATATTATTTAAAAAACTGTATTTGAACACTACCAGTTCTTGGTCAGAATATACTTGGAAAAAATGTGGGGCCTCAATCAATATGAATCTTCACAGAGTCAACTGAGTTTAGGACATCCAGAATAGTAGAATTTTTAGGAAAGAACCAGAAGTGATTCTCCAGCCTTACTGAGATGGCCTTTATAACTAGAGGCTGCGCAGATCTTGAACGTTATATTAAATAAAGGCACAAATAGCTGCACTCATAGTCAGTTTTGAGTGCAGATCTTGAGAGTCAAAGTATGTTCCAACAGGATCGTGATCCTGGAGTGTACACTGTTACATGGAAAAGACTGGAGAAAAGAATAGGAAAACAAAGCCACACATCCAGAATTTTGCATTTACAGCTTCCAGGACCAGCCTGAATATCTTACTGCAGCGGAGTTTATGCTAACCATGACTCTGTCTCCCCTGTACCTGATCTTTTGCCTACTCCTTGGATGTAATATTTCATTTCTCTGGACCCCTTTTTGGAAAGCCAGACATTGTGTGGTTACCCCTGCAGACATTCCTTTTACTGTACCCTAGGGCAGTGCTTTGATTAACTTTCACATATATAATACGATGGCTTCAGGGAGCAAGTTTTTTTAAGAACAAAATAAGGGGAGTAGCTCTTTCATGTAACTGTTGCTATGATCTAACAGGACTAAATTTGGTTGCCTTCTAAATAAACCTCAATGTTGTTTAGAGAAACTGCAAAATTAACTAGATGCAGCAGTTCTGTGCTGTGGAGCAGGACGCCAAAAGCAAAGATATTTTAGATTAACAAATGAGGTGGAAACGACTTTCCCCCCAAGGATTTATTTTCCATGGGAAAAGTAGCTTCTCAGAGGAAGGGGGCTCTAAAAATAAACTGTGTCACAGAGCTCTGAGCCAGCCTGCATCTTCCTTATTCTTCCTCATGGAACAGCAAGACCCACAGTAGTACTGCAGTCTCTAGGAAGACTCACAGAGCTCGGATGAAATTTTAACAGCTTAACAATAAAACACCAGTGCAGAAAAGCCCTGGCATGGGATGTAAAGGTAATGCAGGTGTGCAAATTACTGGAGTGTTAATTAGGCAGAGTAAATATAAAGGACAGAGAAATTTGTCTAGTGGCTAAAGCATTTTGCTGCTAGCGAAAAAACAGCGTAATGCTTCCCTCATCTGTGGAGAATATAATGAATGTTCTGTCCTTGCACTGCTGTGACTGAGCGAGGAAGAAAATCTGTAGAATCTAATTAAAGGATAACATAATTGATATTGCCCACAGTCGGTGAAAATGAAAAGTCTATCTTCTGCATTTGTTAATTTTAATCTAAATAGACACCTATTAATACCCACAACCTGCATGCCATAACCTGTCTCAACTGCTGACTGTCTTCAGGGCCTGTACAAGTGACTTGGGTGTCACCGTTCAGGTGAGTGTTAGAGTACGTCAAAATGTTTAACCTCACGAGGTGATGAGCGCTGCTGCTGAGCCACTGGGGTCCAAGGATACCCACTAAAGTATTTTGTATCCTGTGAGTTGCAGCATGCTTGCACTGGCCTGAAAACTTTTGCAGAATAAAATGATCCTGCTGTATTACTGCATTACTGTATTGTTTATTACTTTTTTCCTTGTAAAACCTGAGAACCATGGGAATAAAAATACTACTTTTAATAGTAAGATCATATAAACAGAACTGGGCATTTTCTAAGACACAAAGAAGAAGAAACATTTAAGACTGAAGAGTTTTTGAATGGGTAGTGGCATTATTTGTAGGGGAACTATCAGGCACAGGTATGTTGGAGAAATATATTCTGACATTTGCCCATAATATTACCCACAGCCTGTGTTCACTGACAGAATTCCTGGCAAATCAATGGAGACTGACAGCATTTTTGTACCAAAGGAGTGTGTGATAACACAACCTCTCTGCTAAATAGCCGAATATCCCCATTTAACTTCCTTAGCTAAACAAAAGTTTTCTGGAATTCATCTAGGACAGCATTCATCCTCTTTCAACATGAAATTCTTCCTTTACTAATAAATCTTTCCTATCGCTTCAGTCTGTTGCTTCTGTCAGACTTCAGTGCCCTGCCGAGAGGCCCCGTGTCTGTCCTGGCAAGTCAGATCCACACAGTCTCTCTGCTTGCAAGACCTTGCTCTACCACAGGACCACGAGTCCAAAATCAGCAGTTTTTAAAGAGTACCCAAGTATTGCAAATATCGAAGCAGGTGAGCATCCACTGTGGAAAAGACTAATACAGACCACTGAGCATTGGACACATGTTTTCAGAAGTCAATTGCACCAAAAAATAACTGATAGTCACAGCAGGTTAATCAGGGAAAAAAGTTTTAAAAAAATGAAATATGTATTTTAGTGATATTCATAATTAACCAAAATATGCATGTAATTGAGATGAATGTGTGTGTGTCAGCAATCTGTTTATATATGAAGTGCCTTTCGGTCTCTCCACTCCAGTGCATAATTCAGGAACCCAAAACAGACAACACACAGGAATGCACCCTTGGGTTGTCTTCATATCACAAGTACGTACTAATGCATTTTTTGGCAAAGTGACAGAATCATAGAGAGGAAAAACTAGGGATGGGAATGTTGAGGACACGAGTGCTTCGATGAGCGAAAATGCCGTTAATGTCAAAAAGCAGTAGATCCAGAATAAAATTTATATCAAAATTTTATCAAGAGCATTGAAAAATAAACAAAACATGGGAATCAAGAAATTTATTTCACCCCCGCCTATAAAACTTTAGTCATTGGCTGTAGGCTGAGCTTGTCTTCTGATGTAGTGATATATTCTGTAATGAATATATAAACCTCAAGGAAGCTACAGCAGTCATGGAAGAGACTTGCAGGTCTGCTAGACAAGAGTGGCTTAGGCTGAGGCTATGTTTAAGAAAATAAAGGGAAAATCTCAAATTTGAATCAGAACAGGCTTGATATCCAAATAGATTTGGATTAGGATTTGGATCAAAAATTTAAGAAGGCTTTTAGAGCTAAAGAGCTGAGAGGAACACAACCCCTGGTCTTTGTGAAATTTGGAGCTGAACACTAGTGTTCATGCTCATCTCTACTTAGAAATGTAATTGGAAACAGAGAGAAGCATAGCCCTTAACTAAACCTAGATGTCCTATAAGAACTTGCTCTAAGTTGAGAGTAATAATAGGTTACATCATTGTTGAGCTCTTCCTTTAGCCTCTTTTCCCTGTCCAGAAACTCTCTTCTGCAGGTTTGAAAATGCTGCTGGTCGGCTACGTGTGGGTGCTGGGTGCACCCAGCACAACTGTGTTTCAGCCCCTTTCTTGTACTACACAAGGTATTCTGCTTGGGTGGCATGACCTGAAAAAGCAGAGGAGGGGTAAGGAAATAAAACAAGAAAAACTCTTAAATAAATAGCAACATTCTCTAATATCTAGTACATGAATACTTAAAGGGCTGAAGATGAAACATAAAGGTTTTGCCTTGGGTGATGGATTTTCATCTTAGAAAACTTGGTTCTTTTGTGCCATTTTAAGCACCATTAAAGCAGGAACACATGTCCCAGCCTCAATATTGTAGCCTCCAAGGCATTTCAAAAAGTAAAGAGTGAATCTATGGAGGCACAATACCCCATAAAAGCACACTGCAGGTCCATCAGCAAGTGAGCACTTTTCACTTTGCCACTTAGTCTTAAAGATATATGGCCCCTAGGTGAGTAAGACAAGTAATTGTCTGCTTTTGTTATCTGCAAATGATGCCCTACATGACACCAAACATGTTTTTGCTTTGTGGCACCAGGTAAGGCAGATGCCACTGCTGCCTTCCTGAAGCTGCATCTCAAGGTGAGCAGACGGCAGCATGCGAAGGGCGATGTTTTATGTACAGTTTGAAGCTAAGTATTGGAAGTGTTAGAAATATATGCAGCATCTTCACCTTTTTAATTATTTTCAGATATTAATGAGTAAGGAGTAGATGGCTGGTATCCAGGATGTCCTATACAACCTCCCACGCTTATTGCCTAAACATAACTAGTTAAGGATCTCATCATCTTAAGGAACAGAATAGCAGAACTAATGGATACACCTCCCATTGCTTACTGGAATGATTCATATGTAGCTATGTTTTAGATTGCTAAACATTTCCTCAAAGAATTCTGAAAGCAAAAAAATGATTTATTCTGAGAATTGAAGAAAAAATTTGTCTTCCATTTGTTATTTGTTTAGAATAGTAAGAAATCATTTGGGTGTACAGTTTTTCCTCAGAATGGATTCCCACTCACACAAATAGTTCTAATTGTGATCAGTGCATGCCGCAATCTACCTTCTTAGCTTAAACAGCTATTCCAACCTCCTGTGCAAATTAGGGAGCTGTCTGTGCTAATTGCCAGTTCTGATCATTTGTTACCAAACTCACGCTATTTGTGCACACAGCTGAAACATGTGCTGTGGATCTGGGACAGAAAGGGGTAAATGCTCTGTGAACCTGTAATTGTTTTGGAACCTTTGGATAAAAAAGCAGAGAAAACATATTTTTTTTGTTACAGATAATTTTGTCTAAAAGAAGAAGAAGAAAAAAGTTTACTTCATGCAATCTCCTACCTTCCTATTGGTAATACAAATTTACTTTGCTCAGTTTTCACCAGGCACAGTAGCTAATTGTCATTTCAGTTTTATTCTAGCTGGTAACTACTGCAAAAGGTGATGAGAGCAGGCACTGCCAACACACAGGGCTGTGGGAGATGGTACGAGATTCACCAGGGAATGAAATGGAGAGGACTTGGATATAAAGACTTGCAAATAAGGACTTGAATATCGACAAGAAACTTCAAGATATCCTTTGTATATGACAGGAAAATGAAGCCTTAAATCTTCTTTTGGCTGAGGGCTGAAGAATGAACTTAGGTGACTTTCCAGCCCTCAAATCTTCACTGTCAAATCTTATTGCATATTTCTTTGAATCACGTTCACTACTTTGATGGTAATATGGATTTTTTTTTCCCTATGGTGAAGGTTCATTTAGTGAGTCATTTTGTTCTCCTACGTAAAATAGCTTCTACATCTTTTTTTGAAATGCATAGCTGATTAAATCACAAGTAATTGCTCCTCAGAAAGAACAGTATTTTAAATCTCTTAGACTTTCTGCCTTTCAAATCAAAGAGTTCAGTGAATCATTAGGCATTTCAATGTATTAACAATTTCAGTGGTTTGAAGAAAAAACTCTTTATTTCCTGCTCTGTTAAAGTTACTTTGTTCTAACTTATTATCTACTCAAGAAAATTAGTGTTGCTAGCTTTTGCAATGTGATATATATTGATGATTGCATGTGATATAATCAAAAAGTAGTAATGGTTGATTATTATTTTTTTAAAACAACAAGCCAATAGTCAGGGTCCCTGAGCTCACTGTCAATTGCTAATCTGCGGAAAGCTGCAGAATTGCATTTTACTTTATTTTAAACACTCACAAAGATGGCAGTGAAAGTACACAAGAGCAAAGAAAATCTGTGATTAATATATACACACACTCAAACATATACTGGCTGAATTGTCAATTAGAAGACAAAAACCACCGCCAAGGGACTGATATACTGTTGTGTTCTATTACTGAAAATCAAAAAACCTTGACTAAGAGAGTCATTATTGTTCCGTATTGTCAGTTTAGATGGTTTTATTTTAAGCTAAGCTGCTCACTTTGCTCAACCTGCCTTGCAGGACTGTCTGCATGAGTCAAACAAGTGAACTCCCTGCAGGTCCAGCTGATTGCGGCAACTGGAGAGTCAGATTGAATCAAATTTGTTGACTCATTTAAAATCCATCTATGTACTTACACTTGAAAAAGAGATAATCAAATGCATCAGGAGATGATTCCCAGTCCCAAATTCAGTATTTATTTCAGCTGACTTCTGGTCAGATCTTTCATCTGATAGAAGAGCACACAAGGGATCGATAGAATGATAAAAAATCATACATGACCTGCAGCCTAGCTACATAGTTGTACAGAGATATTTTCAAGGATTAGTTAGGCAGCAACAGATAGTTCCTATACAGACAAACTCCTGTGCAAATTCCAGTGTTATGTCTCAATAATGCATGTGAGACAGAAACTGTAGAGCTTATGCTAGTTTACTTTCATTCCAGGACCTGAAGTCTACACATCCCAGTGTCAACACTCACAGTCTGAGTGAAACTGAATATCTAAAGACTAAACGACTATGCTGGAAAAATTCTCCTCTGGAGAGGACTCTGTCGTAGTCTGGAGTGGTGACATTTTTATTTTTTATTTATTTTTATGAATTATTGTTCATTATTAACTTGTATTATCCCAGCTTGTGAAATACACAGTGCAAAATGCTTGGCGTTCTTCACGAGTACTCCAGTGAGCACAGCAGTCCCCAGACCTTCTAGGGCCTAAAGAGAAGGCTCCGAAACACCACAAAAGCTGGCATCTTTCACACCTTATTCAGCTCTTTAGGTAATGAAATATACAACTAATGAGCAACATCGCCAGTGTTTCGCAGGTAATTATATTCCTACTTAATACTCAGGGTCTGAGTTGGAGGTTATGTTCTATTAGGATAACACGCCAAGTGGAGCTGCTCTTGGTAGTGCTCACAGCTGCCTGCTGTGATCATTCAATTATCCGATACATCATTTCATTTGAAAAAGCCGTTTAATGCTTTGATAGTGGTTTGCCCAGCTGGAAATGTGTGTGTATTACTTTATACTTTGTGGTAAGGAGCTGACATTTGTTTTCATTAGCCACACATCATGTTGTTATGTGAGGCAATTGCGCATAGGAAGTTTATATAATATCTCTCCCCTCAACTAGCAAGTGGCAGTTGATATCCCCAGCAATCAATGTTGACATTAAAAACATTTCTTTCCCTGTGATAGCTGTACTTTATCTATATTTCACATAAAGGAAATGAAGGAGAAAATTATAATATAGTAAATTTTTGCAGGAGATGTCCATGATTCATCAGCTGTCAAATGAAAACATGGCCCTGTATCCAAATTACTTAAAAATAAAATTATTTTCTATGAATAAAAACAAAGCAGTCAGTAAAGGGACAAGGTCTGTCACATGATCTTGAACTGGGCACTATTTTAATCAGTGAGTTCATGCAGATTTGTTTTTTGTCTTTTGAAGGATGCTTAAGGCACTTTACAGATCTCGTGATGTGGACCTGGAAGAGTGAGCCAGGATGTCGTGTGGATATGAAAGAGTCAACATTCCTGAGCCCGTGCAGTAGCTGGGATGGGATTACCATAGCACTGAGCGACAGAGAATGGCGTGAGGCAAGTTCAGGGGGGTTGTTGAAAGCTCCCGTGGATATTCCTGAGGGCAATCGCTGAGCCCCAAGTGTGGGAGGTTGGCTTGGAGCACGCTGTGCTGTGGTTCTTCCCGAGATGACTGCTGAGGAGCAAGGTGACACGCTCACCCCGTTCAAAGGCAGCACACAGAGCAATGGGATATGTATAAGAAAGTATAACTTCAATCAGATTATCACCAGATTTGGTTTATTTCACTGACATCTCCAGCTATTGAGCTCATTCCACTTCTTTCCAGCTATTCCATATCTCCAAATTATTTCTATTTCCACTAGAAGACAAAATGACACAGATCCCCCCCTCCAAAAAGGGGTATCTCCATAATTAATGTCATATTACATTAATTATTTTTCCTTGCTGTTTTGTAAGATGCTTTTTTTTTAACTAGTTCATTCTTTTTGTTTCTCCATTTCTATTATTTCAAATTTAAGATTTGTTTCTCCCCTCTATAGATTTCTCTGCCTACAGTTTCCCACCTACTATTCCTCCTTCAGAAGAAAAACCGGTGCTAAGTTAATTATTTGTGCTGTGCAATACAGAGATATTGATATGCATTTTTCAAATATTATTTAGTCAGAGAGAGAAAGATGCCCAAATGACTTCCCCAGGGAGTTGGGTGGTTCACATCTAATGAGCCTGTTGCTAGGGCCTCTTGAGATTGTTTCACTAATGCTCTCTTTGTTAATTGCTGTAATATTTGCAATATGGTGAAAAAAAATCTTAGCAACAGTTTGACACCAAGTGGTCTGTGCGTCCTTACTTTTTTTCTGAAATTAGGTGAAACTCCAAAGATAGCAAACTGATGAGAAAAACATGATTAGCGGAAAAAAATTTTGCCTGGCATCGATGAAGAGGAACAAGGTTAATGTACTTGGCAATCTACAGAGTTGATTTCTTCAACTATAATAAAATATAATTTAATCTTTTTACTAATCATAATTTCTCCTTCAAAATTAATTGCCTAACTTGTACAGTAGGGAAGCAACTTGGGTAAAATTTTAGATGCTGTGAAGTATTCCCAGCTGTTGCTCCAGAAACCCACGGGTCTCCCTTGGTCTTAGGTTGTGTCTCCCAGTTCCAGGTAGAGTTCCCAAACGCACTAGGGGTCCCACGAAGCGCATGTGACTGGGTGACGATATCCCTCACCTGAATCAGTGCCTGCCTTTCTACCATGTGACAACCCCACTGCATGTTTATGGACCTTTATTTCTATTTGATTTTAAAGCTTATGTAAATCAAAGACTTTGTCATCTATAGAAATGAAAATATGTAATTTTAAAGCTTTTCTTGCATCACCCATCACGCTGGCCTGCATTATATGCTACACTCCAATGATAATGCACATAATTTGGGGCCTTTTTATTAGCTGAAGTTTCTATTTTATCTACTGCAGAGTTTACTGGTAGATTGAATCCTGCACAAAGGATTCCTGGAGGCTGGCAGGGGTGTGTGAAGGAATGAATTACTATACTTAGTGCTGGTAATCACCCTATGACCATACTTGGTGGCTGACTCATCTTAGGCAAATGTTTGAAAAGATCACTCTGATTCTGCTCTTCTTTGGATGTCTGTGAGCTAAGAGCAAGTTCAGTCTGCTTTGGTAGTGGATACACATAGGCTTAAGAAAAATAAGCCTAAGAAAAGAAAAAAATCTTAAGAAAACTATCTTTAAAATAGAGGTGCTTCAATAGAGTCTCCAAATGCCCACATACCAGTTATCCTACCACATTAGAGATCTATCCCTTGTGCAAGAGATATCAGAGCAGAACAACAACCTTCCTTCGCCCTCGACATGATCAAGGCATCTCCTGTCTCACTGCAGCAAAACCAAAATGTTCTTTTTGTGACAATAATAAAGTAGGGTAGATGCTTCGCAGGCTAGTGTTAAAGACTTGAGAAAAATTAATACCAAAGAGAAAGAAGAGATAAGCGTGTAACTTTATATAGGAGGCTTTAAAGAAGTTAGCACTTTCTAGTCCTAGGGAAGACGGCTTCTTCTTTCTATGATCAGGAAGGAATTCACAGGACAGGCAGGAAAGTCCATCGGTCACTTCAGGGTGGGTGACAACATGCGAAACAGGCCCTGGGGCTGCCTCGTTTTGTAGGAAATCACCAGTGGAATGAGGAAGGGCAAAAATTCAGTTCCATTTGTCACAGTCATGAAGCATTCCTGGGTCCAAGACTTATTCAACAGCAGGGCACCCAGTGACTCTCAGTGCAGGCAAAAGAAGTGCTAGGAGGCCATTCTAATGACTCCAGTAGTTGTGAAAAATAAAGGCAGGCGGCTCATAACAGCCCACGGACTAGTTGTATTGAACAGGTTTACACTGAGGCTCTCTGTGTTAGGCTCTCTGTGCGATGCCTTTTTCTGTGCTTTGAACTCAGTATTAGGTCCTGCACTCTCCGTTGGTAGCTTAATTGCACCCTGTGCATTGTCATTTTGCTCATTACTTTTCACTTCGCGGATTTAGTCATCAATCCAGGCAAGAATTATGAGGCACTCCAGTAGAGTATGTATGTACGGTTGGGAGTGGGACACTCAAATAACCAGCAAATGTCTATGCCAATTAAGATAATTTTGCAGCATTGACTGTTCAGCTCCTGTAGATGCTCTAAAAGAAGCAGATGCTCAAGACAGCACTATTTATTTTAATCTCATATATGCAGTCTGTTCTTTCATTCTTTTTACAGAGCAGCTGGTTCTTCATACAAGCTATTCCACTACCATATCATCTTTTTTCTTTCCCCAAGACAGCACTATATGCCTAATTTTACTATCTTAACATCTAGATCTTCAATGGTGATTATGTCTGATTAAGAGTAGAGTTAAAATTGATTGAGAAAGTTTATCTAAAATATTTAGATATTTAGGTTGTGACAACGTTGTTCTTTCAAAAGCAAAGAACTTTATTTTTGTTTGCTTTGTTACTTTCCCCTTGGATTTTACCCTCCCTGCTGCCCACCTAATGTGTTCAAAGTGCTGCTGGTTCCCTCCCCTACATTTCAAGGGTGTTTCAGTCACCCTTCTTTGTATACTTCCATAGCAGAGTTAAAATTTCTTGCTCTTAGACTGCTGGATTGGCCCTGCTCCAACATGTATCGCTGTAGGAGAACGCAGTCAGTGATTGTAATGTGATTTCTATATAGGGCCTGTACAGGGGGGTCTGCGTGACCTCCCTTTTCTGTTCTCCTCATTTTTCACTCTCTAAGCATTCTCTTCTTAAATGATCTTCCTGTCTTTGTTCAGCGTCTTCATAAAACAGATTTATCTGTGAAGCCTTCTGAAGCTGTGATCCAGCAAAGCACTTGACTTCTGTGGAACTACTGACCCTCTAAGAGCAATACGAGTGCTTTCTTCTGAGGCAGCAGCTCTTCATCAATTTTATCTCCTGTTTCTAAACTGTCTCATATCAGTCCTGCAAGTACCTCTAACTGTACAGCACCTTCTTTTCTTTTTTTTTGTAGTACACTGAATATGCTTGATTCTCACTAAACAGCATCTGTCACCCTGAGAATGTCACAACACAAGCTGTGGGTCCAGAAACCAGTGCAATATCATAAATGGAGAGCAACTGTACTCACATGAAGAGGAACGAAAAAAGATTTACTCTGAAGTAATATGAACTCAAGCTTTTTTGTTTGTCTTTCTGAAATATGACAGAAATTTGTGACTATCTAGGAGTTACAAAAGCAAGACTGCTGACAGGCAGAATGCCTTTTTGCTTCTCCTGTGGAGCATGAGTCCATATTTGATATATCAAAAACTACAAAACTCATAAAGCAACTCAGAAAGAGTACAGTGCAGTTAGTGTCCCTGGCGTCTCTTACTGTTGCTGTTACATGGTTCCCCGAGGAAGGTTTTAGCACCAAACTCACTGGGTTAAAAGAATCCACTGAATTAAAAAGTTGATCAGAACTATTCAATAAAGCAACGATGAGCACACGTAGCAAATAAATAGTTACTGACATGGGCAAAGGTTATGAATGTATGTCCATAGCACATGGGGAAGGTATCTTGGTGCAAAAGATATCTTGGTGCTTGACACGAAAAGCACTTAAAAGGCAACGGGAGCAAATGCCAAAGATTATGGGAGGAAAGCTGCTGCATGAACAGCTGATCATAAAAACCACTATGTGATAAAACACCAAACCAAAAACATTTGTTTGTGCATCTACAAATAAATTATTTATTGTATATGAAATAGACATAAACCATTAAAAATGAATTATTTTTTGACTGTGGATTCATTTGGCCATGAAAAATGATATAAGGAAACTATATACAGTTAGGAAAAGAGGTCAACCAAACTGTTGTTACTGCAAAGGCTGTTTTTCCAGAGTGAGGTCAGTGGCAGCATTAAGAATATTATTCTTATGGGTCACCATGTCCAAGTGTCAGAATGGCAGTGTGAGGTCTCAGAGACATTATTTTTGACAGTCCTTTTAAATTCCAACTGTGACATTAACTAAATGCCTCATGCCAGGGGGAAGAAATACAAAATTAGCCATAAATAGCATCCCAATATCATTGTCATTAGAAGTAGAACAAAATAAAACAGCATTTTAATGCACTTTACAGTTACTTTCCTTAAACGGGAAGTTTTGTAAATGAATGCTGCTGTCCAAACCACACAAATTAGAAGCTCTCCTTCCCTCTCAGCATTCCTTCAGGTTCAGTACAATGACCAGCTAACCCAGATCTCACCACCCATTGAATGAAGCATCTAAGAACCACACCAGAAGGAAGGTGAGAAATGGATACATTCAAAATTAAGATTAACCAGTTGCAAATGCCTGTTGTTCTCAAAAGCAGGTACCTACATACTCCTTAAAATTCCAACCTATATGTGTTAGGATACTAAACACCTTTATCAACCTATCTTCAGGAATCTGATTTTATTGCTGAGCTGCACTGTAAGGCCCAGATACAAAGTTATAAACAAACTACCTTTGGGACCAGATGGATCCTGGCTGCATTGTGTTCAATCCTGGGTAATTTACCTTGCTGCTCAGTAAAAAAGCAGCAAGGAGCAGTTGCTCATGTGGAAATCCAAACGCAGCATGCACCAAAAATTCTGAATGGTCTTTCATGGGGAAAACAACTATCTTGAAGGAGACAGTTCAGGGACACAGCATACATTTCTCTTCCACAGCTACTAGGATCATCACCAAAGGAAAACATCTACTCTCTGTGGACAGTATCACAGACTGGGCAGAAAAAAGCCCTAGTCACATTCTCCATCCTTCCTACTCATCAGTTTCCCCAGTGATTCCTATACGCATACACAGCCACACAAAGCTGTGTTTAAAGTATAATTAATGTGGAACCTAGTGCCACCGTCTCTAAACGCCAGGCAAATGACACCACAGCCACCCAGAGATAACTGGAGCAAAACACAATTACCAGAGCAGCTAAAAGCTACTGCAGGCAAGGATCCGGTGTTAGACTCAGGTAATGCTCCTGCTGGACAGAAAATACTGCTCATCAGAAAGGCCCCTGACTTTTGCAGCTACTGAAACTACTGCACATGACGCAAGCGCAAAGGAAAACTGCCCTTCTAGGACACACACATTTCACGCATTAGTCCTGCCATGAAAACATGTGTTCTGTTAAAGAACACAGCACATAAAATACATTTCCAAGATCCATTGCATTATCTCTAAGAACCACATCCAGCTCCAGCATTCTTCTTTCACTCTTCAAGAATGCATTCATCACTTAAAATATTGCAGGTGTTTTGATATGTCCTGCTGAGCATATACAAAGCATAACACTTTCTTTTAATTTCTATCAGTTTCCTTTGGAGAAAGATAAGCAACAAAACAAGAAAGAATGAACAAAGAAGTAGATAACATGGCGTGTTTGTGTCAGTCAGCAGATGCAGCAAACTATCCCTAAAAAAGCAAACGGATTTTTTTTCATTCACAGAAGTGTAGCTATTTTCTTACCCACCCCGTCCTCTTCTAACAGACAGTGCCCAATCCTGAAATGCATAGTGGTATTAATACCAAAAATGTCAAGCTGCATCAAAACAAGGAGTTTTCAGCCCTCCTTGACTGAATAATTACAGCCAACCAAGACCACATCCCCTTTCTCTTCCACCCTCACACACAAACCACACAATGCCCCAGTCTTCTACACAAATGAAGACTTTTCATTCAAAAATCTCAATGTTTCAAAATCCACAATATGTTCTGCTTATTTCTAGGTAAGGACTGAGGTTCATGGGAGTGGATACTAGAAAATATGACAAAGAGTTTTTCCTCCCTACTTTCATTTCTTGTCCACTGCCACCTCTTAGTTGATGACATTGTCAAAGCACAGTCATCAGAGTTGATCTCTAGCTATGCGACAGATAACATTATGATATATCCTCTTGAGAGGTTTAACGCAGTGGAAACTGAAAAGACATATGTGGACAAGCTTGACAAAAATGCTGTTTTCTACCTGAATTGCCTGCCACTCAGTGAGCGTTCAGGGTGTGCTGTCAGCGTGCTGCTAATATAACAGGCAGGAATGCAAGAATGAAGGAGATCATGCTTGGGACTTCAGATTCCTACAGAACAGACTTGGAATGTGGGGTGTAATAGACATTTCTTTCGTACTGTCCATAAAGAAGAAGCAGAGGAACAGAATAATAAGAATCATTGAAATAGTTGCACTTTTATAAAACAGGGATCCCGAATCAAAATTTAGTGACCACAAGCTATAGGTGGTCAGTTGCTTTAGGTAGCACTTGTCTGTGTGCACACTTCAAGATAAAAACAACCTGGAAGATCATTAGTATGGTCTAGATATGCCAAGAAATGGATGTGGAAAAAAAAAAAAAACCACAAAACAGTCTGCTCTGGAAAGTCATAGATCTTTACAGTAGAACTCGAAATTGTCCAAATTTCCTAACTTTTTAACTGACAACTTAACAAGAGACCAAAGACTGAACAGAATTTATAGAGCCACTAGATCCAATTGTAACAGCTACTATGTCTACACTGAACACCATTTGAAGACAGTTGCAGACTTTCTTTCCAGACTGAAGTCCACCACAAATACACGAACTTGGATTCCTTTGTCAGAATTAAGGAGAAAATTTGGCATCAGAAGTGGCAGAGGCGGTTTGATGAAGACAGACTTAAGTATACAAAGAAAGGAATACTGTCTTTTGACATGTAAAAAGTAGGCATCTTAACTCTGTTCTGTCAAAGAGGCAGCAAAGCTTCTCACACTGCTTGGCTCATGGAAGGAAAGTAAAGCAGCTGGTAAGGTAGAGATCCAGGGTTCCAGAGAAGTATAACTGAAGTCTTCCTGTAGATGATTCTGCATATTTTGTTGTCATCCAGGGGTTTTGATCAGGGTTTACTGAAGCCTGATCAAAAACCCTGGATGACACCAAAAGCCATGGTCCTTCCCTGACTCCTGCAACTCTCTCAGCTTTAATACATTGTTGTTAGCATGAATTACATAAACTTGTGACTTTTGTCCAAACAGGATTTCAGCCTGACAAATAGCAGAATTCATATAAATCGCCAATATACAATATGGTAGTAGCAACATCATTTCTGAAGTTTTGAAAAAAAATTCCGAAAATGTATATTTGAAATAAAAAAAAAGTCTTCACAGGAACTATTTTTGCTGAAATCATAGGCTTTAACAGAAATTCACAATAGAATCAAGATGTTGAAATGTCATTTGATATCTCTTGTGTCAGAAAATTTTGAAAGCCCATATCAGAGCTTCAAGGGTTGGTTTATTTAAAAGGATTTTCATTTTAAAAACTGTTCTAAAACGTAAATTGCTATATATCATCTTTACAACATACAAATAATAGTGAAGAACATCATCATCTACACAGGATATAGTAATGGCACTAGATAATTAGATCTGTATGCTTTCCTGTATTAAAAGGCAAGCTAAAGAGAAGTTCTTTTACTATCGTTAAAAGATATAACCCTTCCCCACACACGTACGTGTACTAGCAAGGATTGCTGATTATGGTTTTCCAGTATTTCACTAAATCAAATATAGCTCTTTATGGAAAGCAGATTATTTTGTATTTCCAACTAAACTATATATGTATGCTTATGTAGATACATAACACACATATAATCATATATGAGAGGAGAGAGAGAATAACAGTTCTGTCAAGACTCTCAGCTGATTCTTTTCTCTCCTTTTGTGATATCGAGAAAACTTTCTTTCTATGACTTTAACTATGACCTTTAAAAGACAAAAAAAGGAAATGTATAATTATTGCCACTTACCTCTGTTATGTTCCCCTAATGTTCTGATTAGAGACAACCTACAGTGTTCTTTGCAGTGGTAGCATGAAGTTTTATCTTTAAACATGGAAGTGGCTGGAAGAACAGATTTGGAAAGCAATGATTAATAGCTGCCTCCTAGTTCCTTATAGAAATTGAAACTTTTCATAACAGAATGGCTATGTTAAAAAGAAGTGTGTAGAAAGCTACATGCAAAGCCGCTCACAAAACTTGTGTGTCTGCTTTTTCTCCTATTATCAGGAAAGGACTTGCAAATTCTAGGATTATTAAGAGTTGTCTATCTGATCACTTAGATGAAAAATCTTGACCACAACATGGTTTTGCGTCATGAGTCCTTCAATCAGAATGTCTCTATCAATTTAGCAGCTGTCTTAGCTCCTAATTTCTTTGCTGAACTCTTCTCATGTGTTCCCATCTCAGATAATGCTGAAAGACAGTCTGCTTCCCTACAGTAAGAAGTAAAGAAAATCCTCTTTTTTGTTTCTTCCATACTTGCAAGCTGAGCACCGTAAGCTGGTGAATCCCAGCCTATTTTTTTTCCCCAGTTTGGTCCTCAGAGCTTCAGGGGTAACATTAGCTCTACAGATTTACCACAGTTTCCATGTAGGCTGTGAAACTCTTTGAAGAAAGATGGGCTACCAAACGCAATACCAAATCAGTTTTTGGTGCTAAGTACAAGGTCTCTGCAATGGGCAGCATAACATGCAGTGTTCTATTGGGTGTTCTTCATGTCTCTTCATATAACACCCTTTTTTCTTCCCTCTTGTACTGCTTATTGGTTCTTGGACATTCCTTGCCAACACTGTAAAATTTTTGATACCTCGAGGCTATGGAATTTTTTGAGCATTTTTAACTGTAGAAGATATTTTTATTAAGGCATGGGAAGAAAAGTAAAATTAGTAAGTGACATTGTCTGTCTTTTGAGGCTTTTAAGAAGCTAAGAATTTTTTTTTCAGTTTGCAGTAATTTGAGGAATAAACAATATATAATGAGTGAAAGCTTATCCTCTTAGAATTTATGATTATCATTAGCTTCAGCTGCAGACACATGTTCAATTATTCCCCCTTAAAAGGATGAAGCTCAAAGATCTCTTCAGCAAAAGAAACAGATTTTTATTGTAGTTGATGAAAATTGAAATTAATTCTTTTGCAAATTTCCAGTTACCCAAATCATTTTGCATTGATCTATTTGCTTCTGTTGTAAAACTGCATCTTTAAACACAGATGGGACTAGTACACACACCTGCACAGCGTGGAAAATATACTTGCACAGCCAGGAAGGTAAAATTGTGTATGTTTGGTGTTTTAGTGTGCTTTCCTGCCCCCATGACAATTGTTTTAGATGGCTGGGGTACAACATGATGAGACTTTCTTATTTCTGTGCCACAGGGAAGAAAACAAAACAAAAACAAATGAACAAACAAACAAACAAAAAACAGAGAGAGACATTTCAAGTTTGCCTGAACTGCCATAGGGAAGAATCTTGTCAATTATTCTTCACACACAGCTGTTGGCCACCTAAACTCTTTCTTAGGGTACAAGATTGCATTCAGGCTTTCAGATCTGCAATTCAAGGTTTCAGTGGAGACTGAACTGTCCATCACTTGATTTCAGAGCACCATTTGGCTGCTTTTTATTTTCTGGTGCAAAGAACTTTTATGTCGGGCAGATATGATCTCCTGAGGATCCTTAGGACAAAATGATATTTCCCCCCTATTTTTTCTATTCCTATAATCATCTTTCAAGAGATGAGGCAAGGCTGTAGTGCCTGTGACTACAGACGTAGTATGAGGTAGATATAGAGCAATGGGATGATACTTAGGTATCACCTATATAGGTATGGGTAGGTATTACAAACAGTGTAGAGTAGCCTCAGTTACACTGCCCTCTCAAAATCCTACCCTACACCAAATGACCCCTGAAGGGCCTCATGTTTCAGGAAAGTCAAAGGTGATTTAGCTATTTGTATTTGATTCTACTGCAAAGCAAAGCATCTGATCTAGACTGACAATCCCAATCTCACTAGCGGAGATAGCTATATTGCAGAACAGGCATATAATTTCCAAGGCATACAGCACTCTGACATTGTAAAGCAATTTCCATCTTCCTTTAATATAAGCTTTGCCAACCATTAGAACCTCATTTCCAAGGAGGCAGTCAGGATCTAAAACTGCCTCCTGTAATACATGTGGAGGACAGAACTCACTTATTCAGAAGAAGGCAACAATCCCACTGCTCTATCTTCTAGATTTCATCTATTATCTTCTAGATTTCATCTATATTTGCATACTGTTAATACGCACAAAGAGACACACTTGGCTACTGAATGTGGAAAGCCTTTCAAGATGAGACTTTGAGACAGATTAAGGAGGCACAAAGGATATCTGGTGGTATCACAACATGTGCCATCAGGGTACTCTTTTTGTAAGTGATCATTGATTTTTATCGGGAATCAAGCCCTACGTGCTCCAGCAAGTTCTGAGAAGACCAAGACTTTAGGGAAGTAAGAAAGATAGCAACAAATATTCTGAAAAAAATATCTCACTAAAATCAATGAGAACGCAGAAGATTCACTGTGAACAAGAGTAGCAAACTAGATGCATGACAGACCTAAAGAGTAACATTTTGATCAGCCAAAAGATCCATGATTCAGATTTCCATGGGAGTCTGCAGTGTGTATGTCTGCCCAAGACACCATAATCTATACAGAGAAGTCTTCTACAGTGAAGAAAGGATGAAAACTGAAGATGCAAAGCTTAAATACAAAAGAAATAAGGAGCTAGCTGCGCTGCTGCAGGCAATAACCCCATGTCGAGCTGTCTGTAAGCCTCTCACCCAGAGCATGCAATTTAAAAGCAGTTGGATGTCTTTTTAGAAAAAAGAAATACAATTTCTAAACCAGGCCAGAGAAAGACGAGCAGAAAAACCTCTTCTTATTGGCCCTGTGGGTAAGAGATCCTACAGCTGACCTACATTTGCTGAGAATCCACTGTGAGGAAAGGCTTTTAAAAATGCAAATATGTTTTTTCCCTCTCTTCCCTCCTTCCATTGCCTCCTCCCTGCTCCCAAGGCTGCCTGCATGGTACCCTAGTAAAGCAGATCCTGCAGCAGCCATCTCTGCCTGCCCTAACAGACTGTGAAAGATTTAGTCCAAACTTCTGTTCTGATCATGTCACGTCAGTTCTCTCCCGGTGCAAGGGGGCACAGACCAAGTAAGACAGATGCTTCAATCTTCCAAACAGTTGTCACTTCCCATGACTGTCACTTCACAGAATTGTGACTCGCTAGTGTAGCAAACCCTGGAGGGAGGGGAAAAAATAACCCAGTCATCTCATTCCTGGCCTCTCTATGATTTCTTAGCTCTCATTCTGAATGAGGCTATCAGGCAGAAGATAACTGAAGAAGGGGCGCTGATTTTGCTGCTATGGGACAACGAGCACAATAGATTTAAAGTTCTTACTCAGCCGATCAAGATGTTTTCCCATTCCTAGGAGCAAGGAGCACAATCAGCCAAAACCCTTGGAGAAAGGTCTAAGTCTGCAGGGACAGACGTGAGTCACAGGCACCGTTAGCAGCACCGTTCCTCCCTTGTGTTTACCTATATACAGAACACTGCAGAGGGGGATATTTCTTTGTTGCATCTTTGCCTTGTTTAACACAACATGAATTTCTGTGTCTGCGAGTGGAGCTGGAATTTGTGCAGGCACTGGGCGCACACGCACGCACACACATGACAAGAGGTTTCCTTGGCAACAGAAATACCATGAAAGCTCTCCGAAGAATTCCTTAGGGCTGAGCAACAAATAGAAACATTAACATGCTGAGACCTAAATATAGCTGCATTTTAGTGCTGTTCATCCAAGTCTTTACTTAGCTTCAACTTGTATCTGAAACAAATGCAGTCAACAAGACATACAAGGATGTTTTCAATATTTTACAGTGTTTTGCTTTTAAATAGTGCCAGAACAGAGATGGGGATGGGGAGGTGGGTTACAAATGTTGCAGCTTGCACTTTACTGCAGAATTAAAGCCTTGTTTGACTTTGCTTTGAAGGTGCCCTTGCTCTTCATTTCTGTGAGCAGCAAAGACTGAGCTATGTGGAGAACAAGAAAGTCCTGCTCATCAGCCTCCAGAGCAATCAAAAATCACTTTTGAAACTGCTGGCATTGACAGATGTACTAGAGATATGCAAAAAGTATATACAAGGTGCAAAGGAGCTTTGGCTCCTTTTTGGCAGTTCATGGTTTTTTCATGGGGGAAGGTTAGAGTTAAGATTTCTTCTTTCGTGTAGCTCTGAGTACAGATACTCGTTTAACCATTTTGTCTGGGAATGCCGCAAAAGTAGCATCTGGGTTCGCTTAAAAGTTTTTGAACTAGAAAAGGAAAAGCGGTTCAAATTTCAGATTTCTAACAAATCTAAACTTACCGCATTGAAGGTCCCCACTAGCATCTCTTGCTCTGCTCTAGGGACTCTTTGTGTCTGACGGGATATAACTCCAGAGCTTCTACAGCAATGTCCTTCACGGTGCAAAGGCTGGATTCTTGTTTCTAAAAGCTGCTTCTTAGCTTCTCTGTGATCTTCTATGATCCAAACTTCCCACATGTAAATACCAGCAGAGTAAAACTTATTTTAGTAAAGTGCATGGATGGGTATGGATCATATTATATGAGCTAAGTATATTTAGAAATGGTGAAGCTGACACTGGGTAAGAAGTGTGTTTTTATCATGCCAGCTCTGTTGCACTCCCATTGATTTCGGAGTGTAGTTCAAGGGGGGCCAGTGGACTCAGCAGGAAGACTTGTTTTCTAAAATATTCCTGTATCCACCCTTCGTAATGAATAGTGTATTATATTCCAGAGGGATTACAGGAATAAAGTGAGCTGATGGCACATTTATAATGAAAAATATTGATGTAAAATGTCTTGTAACATGCAGGATATCTGAACATAGGAATTTCAGAGAACAATCTACAGAGAAACGGAAATAGACTTTAAATCTTTATCATAGTGATAAAGGTGTGATGAAGTTCTCTCTACAGCAAGAACATTCTACCCCTCCTATACGGAGGTCTATAAAGATTACAGGTGATTTAAAAGCTCAGAGGAATGGCTGCTATTGGCATTTCTGCTCCACAAAGCAGCCTGAAAACCCCTCATTCTGAGCTAAGGTCCAAGCTGTATTTTTTCCACTTCAGACAGAAGTTTATCTCACCTATTCTTAAAAGATGATAGGGATAGATGTTCCTTCAGTGATTCTGCTAAAAATGTTTTTGAAAAAGCAAAAAGCTAAACTGATTCAAACTTTCAGTGGGAACCTGGATCTTTTGTGATATAATTAATTCCTTTAATTATATTTGTCTGAAGCTTTACAGTTGCTAGAAGCTGTGTGAATCAATGAATAACAAAAAGAGAAAAAAAAAAAAAAAAAAGAGAATGGGTCTTACATGCCCAGGCCATCTAAAAGCAGAGCAAAAGGCTGTGAGTTTAGAAGAAGCTGCAGTCTGGGATCTGCAAAGGTATCTGCTTACATTTCACATGCTGTGACTTTGATTTATGACATTTCACATGGAATTGAGATTGCAGATAGCCTATGGACTTCAGTGCCCTACTTTCAGCACAGAAGGTTAGGTGATGGCCACCCTGGGGTTGAAGGCCTAATCAAAGATGAAAACCTGAGCAAGAAAGAAGACCAGACAGAAGTAGTAGTAAAAATATATGTGATATATAATAAAAGAGTAAATAACTCACAAAGTAAGAAAAAATCTCATTCCAAAACTCACCCTGTTGAAACTCCATTATAGTAGTATGGAGACTGCACCAAGGATCCTAAGATATGGAAGTATGTAGTATGTCATGTTTAGAATTAGGCTTGATTTACTTAAGTCTTGAGGTACTTTGGCTGTAATTATTATTAAATCAGCAAGCAAATATTAAATTAATACAAATGAATCAGTCTATAGTAATTTCGCTTAATTATTCAGAGAGAAATCTAGCATGAGGGTAAATAGTTTTAAAGTTGCTAAGTAATTTGGCTCCCCATATAATTGCTTGTGTAATTTGTGTTAATTGCATGTGAAGTAGAGGTTTTCAAATATTAATCAATGCTTTATATTATTAATTAACATTATTAAGTTACATTTAAATAATTTTGCAATGGTACAATTACCAAAGGATAATTTTCTCTTCCATTTTTCCCCCTCATTTGCAAAATTTCGTTCAATCCCACTAGTCAGTCATATACGTCTAATACCATCTAGATGAATGCACTTAATGCTTTCTCTTTCATTCAGGTTTGCCACTGAGACCTCTCTATTAGATATCAAAAGAGAAAAAAGAGAGCAAGACTTCATGTGAAACTGCTTTGTGTTATAAGGAGGGAACGTGCATGGCATGCCTCCTCCAGCTACCTGCAGCCTTGTTTAGCTGAGGAAAGTATTTCTCAATATAAGTCTCAGTCAGACCTTATCTGTTTCAATGGAAAAAAAAATGAAGAAATGCTCACGAGCTTCCTTGTAAATAATTGAGGATAGTGGTTTGTGAATGGATGAAAATTTTGAAAGCAGCTTAAGATATTAGGAAATGCTGGAAGAAAACTCACTCTTATTTCTATTAGTCTTTTAAAGACACTCCAATTTTTGTAAATTGTATTTCTTGAATTTCTGTGATTTAACAGAAAACCTGAAAAAAATCAGTGGATAATTATCAGATTATAGTAGTGAAACTCATAGGTATGTAGTGACTCTAAATAAAGACCTGTTTTCTGTTCTTTTAAATGTAGGACTGCGTAAGCTACTTATTTTTTTGTCACTTTAAGGGTGTAAAAGGGGCTCCTGCACTGGCTACATGGCTCTAACATAATCTTTCAACTTCTTGCTGAATGAGAAACTCCTGTTTGCTGTATTTGTCAAGGATCTGTTGCTCTCAACAGCTGGAGAGCTTCTTCTCATATTTATATTTTTAGCTTTTCCAATGCAGCAGGGAGGATTTACTATTTAAATATGTCACCTAAACTTTTTGAAGGAGATTAATTTCCCAAAAGTATTTAGGAATAAAAAAAAGCACAGAATCCTAAACAGAAGGAATAAAGGAAAATGCAGCAGGGAATCCAGTTCTGAATATAATATATCTGGTATATCAGTATTATTTTCTAAGAGAAGTTGGGTTATATTGTAACTAATATAATGTCCTCTGTGGTGAGGTTAACATCTGAAGAAGGGTAGAAAGAAATGACAGTTCTCGCTCATCTTTTTCTTCCAAAGAAAAATAAAGACAGTCAGATGTAGCCTTCATACCAGAAAATATCTATGCAATAAACATTAAGAATATTAATGTGACAAATTATGCAATATAAGAATTATATTATCTCCACTGAGGATGTGTGTTACCTTGATTTCAGAGGCCACTAAGAGCTGCATTTGCTGGTGAAAAAACAACCCATTTTGAAGATATGCTGCGATTTTATTTCATCCAGTGACTTTTCTGCTCAGGAAAGGGTTAAATAACTAAATCCTCACCCATGGGGAAGAGGATATAGTGCTATTTCAATTCTAAACCTATTCTGGGGGTGGAGGATGGCCCAAAGGTTGGAGAACTAACCAGAGAGAAGCCCTGGGAACTTCTGAACAAGATGTTTGCACAAGCCAGGGGACCTCGGGTCTCTGCCCCTGCATCTTTCTGTTCTCCTTTTGCAAAGTGGCAATAATGCTGCCTCTCATTTCACAGGGACTTAGTGTCTTCACCAGAAAGGCCGTGTAGATGTAACAGATTGAGACTGCTAATGAATTTTACAGATGCAAGCATGGAGTTTTAATTAGTCACCGCTGACCTACGGTATTATTCAAAATATTGAAGAAGGAAAATCTTGTACTAATGAGGTTTTCAAAACATCAGACAATCCCTGATTCAGTAGACAATGTAACCCTTCACATTCCTTAGAATAAAACAAATCTAAAAGCAAATATAACTGCCCAACAGTTTGTCTCTTTCCTGGAAAAAAAGAATGCTTTCTATTCTCTTGGAGATTATTTTAAATATTCTAGCATCCTAGTATCCTTAGACCTTTATTCACTATGGAAATTAATTATTTCCTAATATGTAGTTCTGAGTAATACTATGTTACGTTTTTTTCAATGAGAAGTTACAGACTCTCTGCTATAACTCTAGATGAAGTCAACCTGCCCAGACTGTAATCCAGAACAAAGTAGAGTTTAATTACTGCCAATGTTAGTGAGCTAAAATTTTGCTGGCAACTAGATTCTGCTGCCATAACTCTAGATGCTGCTGCCCTAGCTCTGGTGAGATTTCATGAATTGCTCCACAGTTATTGTTGTTCTGCAGCGGCATCTGATCCAACTCACGCTACAAAACCCTACCCTCAGAACCAGGATCAGGTAAAACAATTGAAACCTCCTCTGTTTTACTATTTTGGATGAGCTTTGAATATGTTATGAAGGATTAGTGTAAAGAAGAACATTACAGAGCCGTAGCTGTTTGTAGCATCTCAGAAAATAATACTGGAGTTGTACTATTTTTTACTAGATTGCAGAATTTAAATTTTTTTTATTATACAGGTCAATAAGAAAAGGCGCTGGAGTACATCACTATCATGTAACTGGATGCTTTAAATATGCATTAAATTTATCTCTCCTTATTCACTGCAACTGATTTCAAATAAAGTATTTTAATCACAACCACAACCTGCTAAATATCTTACAAGAGAGAAAAAGAGCCATTCACTAGTCACATACAGAAAAAAAATCCTCCTCAAAAACAATTACTGCAGATCAATAAATAGACGGGCAAAATATATACCTGAAAAAAAAAAGTTTTGTGTGTGTATTAAACCCGTCAAGAGTCATAATCTAAATACCTTAGTTCTTCTACGTAATCTAAAATCAATTACACATGAAATAAATGAACTGCTGTTGAACATTGTAAACCCGTGGCCAGGTGGCTTTTGTGCTGCAGTAGGGAAAGGTCCTTCATGCAGTAACCTAATGCTAGTAAGTAACTTGCTCAGTAAGGTAAAACACTGTAAGCAGGATGGATTATAACCATTTCCTATATGAATAAATTAATCTATTTTAAGGGATCCCTTCCAGTGAGAAAATGATATCCTTCTTTTTCTTCTTTTTTTTTTTTTTTTGTAGGACAAGTTGTGAATGTTTGTTATCCTGGCAGAATCAGATTTCAAAGACTGCTACCAGGCCTTGCTGGAAGGCAAAGCTTATGGGTTGTGTCCTATCAAGAAATATGAGACTAAAGACCAGTGACATGTTTAGAAATTACTGGCAGGAATATTTGTGGTTGTGCAATAAACAAGGAAGACTGAAGGCTGAATGGAACTTCTCTGAAAAAGGTTTGAGCCCTTGAAAGAATAGCTGGCCTGGATAATCTATACTAAGTCATCTAAATTACGGTCACCCTTGTGATGCCTACAGGGCATGTAGAAAACCCAATCTGAGAGAACGAAATGAAGATGAACCCCATAGCCATGGAATGGAATTGCTCCTTGAAAATTGAGTTGTTTTGCAACAGTGCAAGCCTACACCAGAGATTTATGAAAATATTTTTTCCCAAATTACAGTTAGAACCAATGTTAATGTTAGGATCAGTGAACAGAGAAATGCATTTTAAAAATCTGAACGCTATAGTGGAATCAAAACACCTATGAAGATGTCAAATATTCAGCCTCATTTACAGCTTGACTTTATGAATGCACAACAGACTGCCTAATTCTGTCATAAAAAGTAATGAAATCAGTATTTTTTTCAGGCATCAATATTGTTTAGGAAGAAATCTCACTTGTAGAGCTTAAGAGGAAAGATTAAATTCACTAGAGAAATAGCTAAGAAAGGGAGATGAGGACTATGCTGCGCTGGGTTTATATAGGAGGGTCATACAAAAAAAAGATTGCATCTCAAAGAACAAAATGCAAATAATACTCCCAGAGACACACGAATTATATAGCTTCTCTTAACAATATATTTTGCCACCTTGACATCATTTCAATTATTTGCATTCCTCTAGTTTCTCCTCTATGCTTCCAGGATCCATCAAGGACTCCATCAAGGATAAAGTATCTTGGGCAGGGGGCAAAAAGGAGAAATCTCATTATAAATCACTTTTAAGGTTATAAAAGCAAATCTGGAAAATCCAGGATTTTCAGATGATCTGTATAAGGGATAGACAAGCTGCATTTACTTCATACTCTATTTTTAGACAAGCCAGCACAAATTTAAAAATTGGTCCATTTTTATGAACTGATTGAATCCAGGTTTATATTGTTGGAACAAATATCTAGTTTTAACTGCTGTTCTGGAGCTAGTAACATCTGAAATCAATTCCTTTCTTTGTCCACTGACTTACAGGCCAGACTGATCCCCTGACAGCACGGGTGTAAATCCACAGTAAGTTCACAAGGATGCTGCAGTAAATTCTGCCCAGTTGTACAACAAACCCCTGGGAAGCTCTTAGGAGAAATAAATGTCGAAAAAATGGGACTAGTATCCACCCACCTAGAGAAAACAATCATCTGTATTCTGGTCCCAGCTCAAGAAGTTACTTTTGCCTCGGAAACCCTCTTAGAAGAAGATCACATTAGTAATCTGGGAATACTAGGAAATATATTGTGTTTCTGGAAATACATTGTGTTTCCTTGCCTCTCCCCAGTAAATGGCACTAAAGCACTGGCTGTAAGAACTTGTCATCGGCTGCACTGGTCCTTGGAAAGCACACATCTCCATCAATGATATAGGTTGGTGTACATAAAAGGGGTGCTTCTGCTTTAGAACAGCAATTTGAGAATGTTATTAACATTTGGCTTGAGAAAACTATATTCCTTCAGGATTGGGAGCAATATATGTACAACCAAATTAGGTTTTGCTACATACCCAGTGTAACAGTGTATGACACAAGCAGAAAGGTACCGAATACGAAGCAAATCCCTACATCCTGTAGTGTTATGTATGCATAGAAAGTGCCGTACAAGACTGTCTCTTAGCTTCACCAAATAAACTCTTCAATCAATTCCTGGCATGTAACATGCCTTTTAAGAGAAGTTTCTGTGTTGATATTTGGTAAACTGTGCCCTTACTCACTGCAGAGTGAATGTGACTGGACACGCTTGCTGAGCAGAGATCAGAACGCATAAAGGAACCAGCTACAGAAAATGCAAATGCCAGGGTACCAAAATACCTCCGACTGACTCATCAAGAACAAAAAGTGATGCTGAGAGATCAGAGGAGATTTATGGAAGATAATCAAAACAGAAAGAGCTTTGCCACACCTGCATGCAGAATAGCTGGAGAAAAAATGAATTTACATTGATTGGTTGTAGCATTTCTCATATTAATTTATTTCACAGCTTAATAAAGTTCAGTATTAGGAACTCAATGAGTCTACAGGAAAGGCAAGTTATTTTTCAGCCTGACAAAGTTGTATTTTTGTGTGCTATTAGCTAGCAACACAGATAGGCATTGGCATGTGAAAATGCCTATTTGGATACACAACTCTGCTAGCTATACATTAAGATATGAAGACTCCTCTACACTCAAGACTTAAAATCTCTTACAAACATTAACATCTCCTGATCGTTCTTCCTCAGAAATATCTGTAGTGTGGATTAGGATTTTTTTTCATGTTGCTCCCTAGTCCCACAGACCGATTTTGGAGCCTGTAAATACTATTATAAACCACATGCTGTTTCCCCCTTTCCATGGTTTCCATGGTCAGCATCAGCTGACACTGCATTCCCATCTGCAAGAGACGGGTCTCCAGAAATGGAGCTGTCAAACCCACAGTGCCGCAGAGCAGCTTCAGCCCGAGCAGATTCCCGGGGAAAACTGTGCCCCCACCTCCTTCCCTTCCTCTTGCCAGCACCTCCAAGCACACGGTGCCTCCAAAGAGAGGGGCAAAGCGTTCCCTGCTCCCTGGCAGCCACCCCCATGCCGCGAGCAGGAGCTGGGCCATTGCAGAGGGACCCTCTTCTGAAAGGATCTTGCTCAAATACACCCTGAAGGAAGAGTCCAAACTGATCGATAATGTGCATTGTCTCCATTTTTTTTCCAAATGCCAGTCTTGCTTTCACGTTTTAAAAACAAGGTGTATGCAGGCCTAAGGTAGCTCTTCCCCATTAAGTCAAGAAAAATGAGGCTGAACTCTGCTGTAGGCTTCTTGTAGACTCTACATCCAAGTTTTAGGGGAAAAAAATCAATATTTTAAAGAGTAGAGAGAACAAAGACTCCTTCCTTGGTTCTTAATGTGTTCTGTACTACTATTTGCTTCCTCTTTTATTGTACTTGAAAAGCGGAAGGCAGTAGCGTCCTGCTGGTCTTTTCAGCTTGCAGTCCCCAGAGGTATGAGGTTTTCTTGTATAAATAATAGCTGCCTGACAGCTCTTTGTTTTCTAGAACTTTCTTCTTGCCCACGGGCTCTACCTTAGAAGTGGGTTCTTATTTCTTATAATTAACAGCATGGAGCTACAATGTTAAGAGGTTAGGGTTTACTAATTGGCTCTTTTGCCCAAGGATGAATAGAAATAGTTTTTTTTTTTTTTCCCTTCTTAAAGGGGAACAGGAAACAACTTGCAATTAAGATGTGAATATGACCTCTGGATTTCAAAGCATCATCTAATTACTTATTGCAACACAGATACAATATGTATATAGGGCGAAGAGCTGCAATGCAGAAAACCATGCTCATGTTTTGTAGGTATCAAGTCTGTGTTTCTGCGGAAAGGTATTTCCATCTCCTAGTTCTGAGTCTGGGTTATTGAGGGAGAGAAGAAGTTTCTTGGTCTGGCAGAGCCCATGCAGTGTGCTCAGATAAAACCCCACCGAGCACATCACCAAGCACACTATTTGTGAGGCCACTATCAGTCTTAGCCCCCTCCTGCTAAACCAGCCAAGACCTTCACCACGAGGACAAGTGGAAATAGATNAGATAAAACGCCACCGAGCACATCACCAAGCACACTCACTATTTGTGAGGCCACCATCAGTCTTAGCCCCCTCCTGCTAAACCAGCCAAGACCTTCACCACGAGGACAAGTGGAAATAAATGGTGTTCTCGGCACATGTTGCATTTGTAGACACTGCCTGTGGCTTATTGCAAGGAAGGGAATAGGAAGAAAGTTTGAAGACCAACAAAATAGGAGGGCCTGGTGTGTATCCCACTGAACGAAAAAAACATTCCTTTGTGCTCTTTGCATAAAAATACTCCCACCACTGTGAAAAATCAAACTTCTACTATCATTATGCCCTTTGTCTTGAATCAATGAGCTTTGCAGGAATTAAAACTCTAGTGACAGCTTCTGCCTTGATTTAAACAGGTCTGATGGGATACAAAATCATGCTCTATTGCCAGGTAGTGCCGAGAAGGGCTCCTTTTTTGTCCTTCTCTCCTCCTTTTGTCCTTTCTTTTCAGACTCTCACTACTGGAGGTTCCCAGCAGCTCTGAAAATTGGTTTCTTTGTAGTTCACTCATCCTTACTGCTTAGATATTCAGCTTTTATAGACTCAACTCCCACTGCATTTATCTACATATGTCCCTCCATCTAGAAACTGATGATGCCTTCCAAGTATCTTTCCACCCAAATAAGAGTCCTTTTTTTCTTATCTAAATAAAATCTTCAGTTGTTCAGAAAGTGCATTAATGAACTTGTGTTCACAACTAGAATTCAGGGAACAATGCTGCAACAGCTACCCAGTGGGTGGACATGGAGTGAAAATTTGTACAAGAAGGCGAGAAACTTTCAGTTCGCAAGCCATTTGCAAACTGATGGTTTAATAACTTAAGCAGAAAAGTAAAGTAAAATTCTAGATTAATTTGTTTTAACGTGTAAGAAGGGAGATCTGGTGAGACCAGGATATGGCATCTATCTAACATTTTGCTTTTAAGGCAGATAATGCCTTAAAAAGGCATTTGAAAAAAACACATGACATTTACAAAAGCTTCTGATTCTTTCCACCTGCTTTTGGTCTTTATCCTCCAGAAAAAAAACAGTGGAGGCAAGAAAACAGGATATCAAAATGTACAACCTCAATTGAAATATCATGAAAAGACCTATGACAACATCACAAAAGGAGACATCAGTGTGGTCCTCTGTATCTGACATATTCATCAGTCTCATTTTATTGATGTGAAAAAATGCCTAATAGACTGTCTTCAGAAATGACAAAAATTAAGTGGGAGTGTCACCTGGCCAGACTGAACAGATTACGAATATCTCCCTTTCCCCTGTTATTAAGATAACTGTTATTTAAACAGCTGATGATAACATGCCATTAATAATAGGTACTCAAAAAAGTGAAGTTAAAATGTTGTGGAAGTGCTGAATTTCCACAAGAAGATGCTTTTAAGATGGACTTTGACATACACTGTGCCCAACATTCAGTTGTTTTGCAACCCTGGCAGCTGCTGGAGCAGCGCTGCGATTGGGGAGGAAAAGCAAAGGGCCAATTCAGTGCTGGAACCTTCTGCAGAACGTCAGTGGGCGGCAGGCTGGGATATATCCACACTCACTCCTGCAAAAGCAAAACTGCTGTGTACAGTTGCCCCTACTGTATATTAGGCATCAGTTTCTGAGAATGGTTCAGGAATACTTCCTCAAATATAGATGAAGCTTTTTTGAAACACTGGCACCTTAGTTTTAGTGGGACTTGAAGGAATATTATTTTTCTCAAATCGTGTTTCTGGCATGAGGCTCAGGAAGTTTGGAAGAACAGTATGGTCTGGCTTGAACATCTCTTGAAAAAGCAGAATGCAGATTAAGATCTTAAAAAATAAGTTCTTCCAACCTCAGATGCCACTGCAGACACCTGCTTGCCTGCTCTGCACTTACAGGAGGGCCTCAGAGCAGGCACGGCCGGGCATCTCCAGGGCAGCTGCGCACAAGGGCCTGGACATCCCTGCGACCCGCACCAAGAATCAGACTGGCTGCCGGCTCCAAGACCCCAGCTGTGACAGAGATGAACTAAATATGCAGATAAAATTTCACAAGTTTCTAAGTCATTCTTGATTTCATTCAAGCTGGAGCAAATACTATTGAAAAATTCAGACTGGAAGGAGGGAATTTGACCCTTACCCAAACACCACCCAAATTAGTGTAAGTTAGTCGTTATTACTGTTTTAAATAATAAATAAATACTGTGTATAGGGACTAGCACTTGCCTATTGCTCTTTCCCTTTTGGTTCAGTGGGCTTGTTCTTTCATGTCTCATATTTATAATTACTGCAGTTGGATGAAAGAATTAACCAGTAACTTACTGTTTTTTTACTGCACAGGGCCACATCTTGCATTTAGGGCAGCACTTTTTGAAAGGAAAATACTTCAGAAGTTTTATTAAGAAAAACCCTGGAGAATACTGCGGACTTATCTGTGATTTTCTGATAAGAAGTGACCTTGCTTCATTGTAAACTGCATATATCTCTCTTGACTCCTTTAACTCTTGTTTTCTAGAAGCCCTTTTTCTGTGCAATCTACGTCAAGACAGTAAATAAATACAACAGAACATTAAAATCATTAGCAATCTGCCACTTTTAGAAAAAAATGGAAAATGCCGCCTGTAGAAAGAATGTCTACTAACGATCCAATTTCACATTTACAATGTGAAGCTTCAGACAGCCAATAAAGACAACTTTACCATCAGCAATTTATAAAGGCAAATTGCTGAATGCAGGCTGTAAAAGGGTGAATTCAGCTATATTTTGGCTGGGTTATATATAGCAGGCTGCCTGCCAGAGCATTATCATCTGATGCTGGGTCAAGCGTGTGCTTTTAAAATTCAGACCACATACACGCTATGCAGGTGCATTCTACGTACTTGTAGTGCAGACACAACTTTCAGCTTGGTTTGCGTAAGTAATAGTTTATTAAAATCATCAGCACATCCTGCCACTCAGACTGTTTGAAAATGGTATAAATTATCTGATCATTTTTTGGAAAGTGCTTAGTATTTTCAGACTTTTATATTCTTTCCATGCTGGGATTCTTGTTTACAATCCAGAAAGTTTTAAACTTTAAATCTTTTCATTTGCAGGACTTGGTTTACCACTGCTCTTTATCTATTGCACTGTTTGCAGCAAACCATTACCACCCTGTATTTTAGGGCCCATGCAGAATACGTGCCATTTCTGTTGCAGCTTCTATTTGCAGATAACATTTTTCTCAAGGCAAAGTTTCATTCAGAGCACAGCATCACGTTGCTTGCTGTTTCAAACAGCTGTGGTCATGTCACATCTGCACTGTACCCTCTACTTTGGCTCGTAAGAAATACCAGATCAATTGGAGGCCAACACTGCTGCCCTTTCAAGCCTCGTAGCACTGCTGGCCGTGACTGCAGCTGGGACCATCTCCACGATATCCTTTTAGGATGGAGAGCTGCACTTGTGTCCTTTCAAGTACCAAGCTCACAGCTGAAGTGAGACGAATGATACAAATTGAGAGCAGTCCTTGGGGCTCGCTCTACTTGCTGCAGTTTGGGCTGCAGTGCCACAGCAGCACCGTGTCCCGTAACTGTGCAAGCCGACGCATTTCTCAGGTGCGACACGTAGCTGCAATGGCCCAGGCAGGTGCAGTATGAATGCAGCCACGTCCAACGGTGCCCAAGCTCAGGTGTTACCGTGAGGAGGAACAATCACACACCCCTGTAGGTGCCCCAGCCCATGCAGGGTGGCAGGGCTGAAAACCTGCCAGGGCTTCTGGAGGAGACACCCCTCCAACGTGAGTCATTTCCGCGGCTGTGATGAGTCAGCACTTCTGGTGACTGCTGGTCCCTTCAGCCTGTTTTGGGCACGACTAATGCTGAACACTTTTCTGGGAGTTAGTCACTTGACTTTAGAGGCACATTCTGTATCTCAGAGCCGGAGACCGGCAGCTGTCTGGTCCAGGAGGGAGACAGTGTTTCCAGTACGGCCCACTTGGCGTCCGCCAGCCACAGCACGAAGACTTTGTGCCTGCCTGCCTTCTCCTTTCTCTGAAACCAAAAAGTAGCAGCATGGAAAGGAAACAAACATCCAAATGGGGTTTGTCAGTGGAGTCTTGATCCAGTTTCATTTCACAAGGCTACAGGAAACAGAAGGAAAAAAATTCTGGCAGGTCATGTGACAACCACAATTCATGCTACAGAACATCCTTCTTATTTGCTTGTGTCATTTACTTTTTGTTGAATACAATGGCAAAGTTTATTTTAATTAAGATGATGGTAGCCCTGCTGGGTTTAATTAAATGGCCATAAAGCTCAATAGTCTGTTATCAAACTTGAATTATAATGCACATGCCTTGTTTTGATTTGTCTGGCTGTCATCAGAAAATGGATCTGATGATGAGTTCGTCTCTGGTCTGACCACCCAGCGACATCATTAATAAGTTAATAATAGAGTGAAATATTTACCACTTCCTGCTGCAGGCCTCTGACACGCCAGTTAGAAAAGGGAGCAGTGGTTACATGCATCTGGAACTCAGCCCTTATTTACATACTTTGGGAACACAAGTCGTTAAAATAATGAATACACTGTTGTTTCTAGCATGGGAAAGAAAGTCTCAGATACAAATCCACGTCTCTAGTTCCTGCCTTTCATGTCAGCCTTTATTAAGAGCTTGTCTAATTCCTGTTTTAAGTCTTAGTAATGGCCTGAGTCTACAAACTCAGGTAATTGCCACATCTGCAGGGCACTCACTGGTTCATCACAACCAGGACGAGATGGACTTCCACGCCAGAGTAGCCAGCTGAGCTTCTCTGTAGAGTCATCATGAAGAGAGGTAGGAAATTCTGTATTATATTTCAGTGGTTGAAGATGGGATAAATTACAGTTCAGACTGCACTGACTCTGTTGCTCAGAAGAGAGCTGAAGGTAAACAGCTAAGGCAAAAAAGTTTGCCATTTGGACACTGCTGCTAAATCACCACCAGTGCCCAGTTACTGTAATTCAGAGAGGTTAAGCTAACAGGAAGCTCTTTAAGAAGTAAACTGAATACAATCTTTCTCCCAAACATTTTCAAAGATTTGTAGAGGATGACTTACTTCCCAAGATGTCCCAGGAGACATGCTGGACAGTAGAATAAGTTCTTGTATAAACTTTAGTCATAACAGTATGAATCTCTATGTGATATTCTATTGTCTGGGTGCTGGATGAAAGACAAATCCTGTATTCAAATAAACACGCAGTAACTGAGGCCCTTGAGTGGGACTCATACGGGTCAGCCCTATCCCAGATCCCAGCCAAAGAATTTCTCGGATGTTGGAGAACTCAGGCAGTGACTTGGAAACAGTTCAGGGACATCCAAATATGATACTTTCCTAAAGGAAGCTTCTCAAAAGTGACATTCCTTCCACTGGAGCCATGCTGGCATTTTTAAAAGTAAAATTCACCAAAATTATTGTATTTTATGCAGACTCTGACCCACTTTGCAAATCTGCAAGGTGCAACAAATTTCAGCTAAGCTAGGTAAAGTCTGACAAAACTGCATGCAACCAATATAAGGTCTTGTTGTGGAAAGTGAGTAACTTAATAATAAGCGTAGTTACCGGCTAAGCACATGTGCTAGAGTAAAAACAGATAAAAGTAGCAACATCTTATAACCAAGTAACAGAACTTACAATAAAACAAGTAACATACAGTGACTAAAAAGGAACATATATCAGCATTTATCACCACTTCATAACAGAGGTAATGAGTGATAAAAGTTCAGCTTTTTTAATATAAATATTCAAGGAGCTCCTTTTTGCTTCTCTGTATTAATAAAAACAATCTCCCACCAAATCAGCAGTTATTCCTGCAAATTCCAGTGTGTACGCTGCAGACAGAAAATAATTGGAAATGATTTTTTTTGATAGTGCCTTATTTTTCACGTTTGTTGCTTCTTCCACTCGGTGCTGACACGCAAGACCGACATATATACTCTTGCAAATAGCAACCCCCAAAGGCAGAAAACTTACAACATTTGCGTAAAGAATTCTTTTCCTTAGAACAGTGTTAACCACTGCTGCATGAACCCGGGAGCTACATGAGTTACACTGTGCAGTCTCACTCCATGCTTAGCATTCCCTCCTTTATGTCTCTGTTGCACTGTTACAAATCTGCCAGTTAAACTCTATGCAGCTCTGAAACGTATTGTCTGGAATGAAACAACCAATTATTTCTTCAGGTTTTGTGGCATAATATCCTAGGAAACCAGCAATTACAGAATCAAAGTGGCATCAAATGGCGTAGAAAGGAGTTAGCATCTATTATTCTTTAAATAGCAGTTACATGAACTCATAATAAATGGGTATTAAGTGCTAAATGTATGATAAGTAATTCTTGACAATGCAATTATCCACACAATACAGGAAAAAGCTGCAAGATGGCTTTGTCAAATTTGCCCATGCAAATGCTACTGTGTGAAATAACAATATTGTAGATTAGTTTCCCTTCATGAACACCCTGGAAACAAAATAGTGCAAGTACATTTGTACAAGCCAAACAGTACCCAGTTCACAATTCCTGGTAGCCCTCAGCGGGTAAATGTCACCCACTGTTTTGATCTCTCCTGAACTTAAAAATTAATTTGTCCAGAATAAGTGGAAAGGAGCTGGATACCCTTATGACTTGTGAACATGTTATATATATATATACTACCTCTAAAAGGAAAAAGAGAATGAAGAACATATGTCAAGCAGTGTGGACTTAAAGAAACACTGACTAGAGGTTTTCAGTTCCCTGGCAAGGTTACATAGTCATAGTAACGCGCTTGAAACTTCTTAAGGAACTTCCAGAGGAGGTACCAAACAGGAAATAATGGAACGCTTTGGATGGGATAACACACTTGGTTCTTTTAGACCACTGTCTCAAAATGCGGTTGGCAGCTTGTTTAACTGGCCAACAGCTGTTGTCACAGCAAGAAACAAAGCACAATCTTCCATAGAAACAAAGGAATTTGTCTTTGGGCCTGAACGTATTTCTTTGGAACAAAAAGAACTTCTGAGATGACCCAGCCTGGTTATCTGGGGTCTAAGAATGTCATCGAGCTCATTCAGTCTTCTAGGAAAACTCCTCAGGGACAAGCTTCACACTGCTTCTAGTCCCCTTGGCTTCAACTTTCATCTGTGTGAGTCTTTCCTCTCTGATTGCCACCTGCCTCCTGTTAGTGGGGTGTTAGGAAGACCTGCTCAGAGGCACCGGGATGAAGGGGAACTCTGCACTACTGCTGATGGTCGGGTAGACAAGCAGGCAGTAAACCCTGAGCAGCGCAGCCAGCTGAAACCTCGTCTCCTCACGACTGTCCAGAGGACGAGAAAGGCAGTTGAGACAATTGTTCTTCTGAGTAAGAAAAGTCTATTTCTGAGTGAGGGCAACTAGGTCATGAGCCATGTGCTCTGCTAGTGCTCCTCCAAAATGTGCACTATAGAGAACAGAGACATAGAGCTAGATTTATCTCTGTAATCCAGTATTTTCCCCAGTTTGCCAGTTGAGGCTTGACTTTTCTTAAGTTCCAGTATGAAGATATGGCAGGCAATACCAGGCAATGGATCCTGCTCTGTGCAAGGAAGGAAACTCCTCTAAGTACGGTAAGGATCTCATTACACAAATCTACTTTATTAGGGGAGGACTGAGATAAAGGGATACTATCAATTTTTAATGCGATAGAACAAAACACACAACAGCATAAAGTTTGGCCTTTACCATTAACAGTCCTATTAATCATTAGGAGTTGTAAAAACACTCTGGCTGTATTTTGGGAGCAATTTCTTGGTTTGCACCTATTCAATCAAAAGTCTCTGTTGCCAAAGTTCTTAGAAAAACTGTATGAAAATTTTATCTTTGAACAAATATCTCATTTGGATTTATTCCAAGAACCTAGGTAATAATAAGTTGCTTCTGTTCCACATTTCATGTTTTCCAGCTGTGGAACCATGCAGTTTGTAAATCTAGATCAGAACATCTTGCTCACTCTGCAGAGAAGATTAACAGTTTTATCTTGGGCAGGGTTTCAAAGTTTTCTGTTTTTTTTTTAATTCGAATTTTATTACTATCTAATTTAATTAAATCTCCAGAAGAAAATAATAACACATTTGGAGAACTAGAAGAAAGCTTTTCATTTCAGTTCCAGTGTTTTTGTTTGTTTTCTGTAATAACATCTGGCACCATATGTTAAAATATTTACTCTTGTTAGTCAAGAATTACATTTTATAATTAACTTTCAGATTTTAAATTCACAAAATTGAAGGAACTGAATAATAAGCTTTCTTCAATGTCTCCGGCTCTCCAGAACTTCAAGCACATACTTAAGTCCTGGTCTTGCTGCAGACATAGTTCAACTTTTTCTCTACTGGGCTTGTAAGCACTGTCAGTCCTGACTTGTTTATCAGGATCTCATGGGAATCTTGCCTATAGGAGCCTGACAATGTTAACACCTGTACGAATCAGAAAACCTAAAGCAAGATTTACAATGAAATCTAGAAATCTAGAAATCTGGATATGGGTCATTTTTGAGGCTGCAGATCAACAACTTTTTTTCTTTTTTTTATGGAGGTTAATACCTCATTCACTTTTTTAAAATTCAGGCATATTCAGGATCCGACGAGGAGGAGGCAGGGCTGTAAGCAGCCTTGCAACAATGGACTTCAGGAGGGCCAACTTTAGCCTCTTCAGAAACCTCCTCGAAAGAATCCCATGGGCCAGAACCCTAGAAGGAAGGGGGGCCCAAGAGAGCTGGCTAGTGTTCAAACGTCACTTCCTCTGCGCCCAGCAGCAGTGCATCCCTGTGCGTAGGAAGTCAGGCAGAGGGGGCAAGAGGCCTGCGTGGATGAGCAAGGAGCTGGTGGCAATGCTCAAGCAGAAGAAGGTGGTATACAGAATGTGGAAGAAAGGGCAGGCCCCCTGGGAAAAATACAGGAGCATCGTCAGGGAATGCAGAAATGCAACTAGGAAAGCTAAGGCGCAGCTGGAACGCAGCCTGGCAAGGGATGTTAAAAATAACAAGAAAAACTTCTATAAATATATTAACAGTAAAAGGAAGATCAGGGGAAATGTGGGTCCTCTAGTGAATGGGATGGGCACCCTGGTTACGAATAACACAGAAAAAGCAGAGCTGCTGAATGCCTGCTTTGCTTCAGTGTTTACCAAGGGCAGCCCTGTAGAGTCCCAGGCCCTAGCGACAGGAGAAGAAGCTGGAAGAAAGGAAGACTTGCCCAGGGTAGAGGAAGATTGGGTCAGAGAGCACCTAAGACACCTCGATGCCAACAAATCCATGGGCCCCGATGGGATGCACCCCAGAGTTCTGCGTGAGCTGGCGGATGTCGTAGCCAAGCCACTCTCCATCATCTTTGAAAGATCCTGGAGAACGGGGGAGGTGCCGGAGGACTGGAAGAAGGCCAATGTCACGCCAGTCTTCAAAAAAGGCAAGAAGGAGGACCCGGGCAACTACAGGCCGGTCAGCCTCACCTCCGTACCTGGAAAAGTGATGGAACGGCTCATACTGGCCGTTGTCTCCAGGCACGTGGAGGACAAGAAGGTGCTCAGGACTAGTCAGCATGGATTCGCGAAAGGGAAATCATGCTTGACTAATCTGATAGCCTTCTATGATGGGATGACTGGCTGGATAGACGAGGGAAGAGCGGTGGATGTCATCTACCTTGACTTCACCAAGGCTTTTGACACCGTCCCTCACAACATCCTCCTGGACAAGCTCCGGAGGTGTGGGCTGGATGAGTGGTCGGTGAGGTGGATTGGCAACTGGCTAGATGGCAGAACTCAGAGGGTGGTGATCAGCGGTGCAGAGTCTAGTTGGAGGCCTGTGTTGAGCGGAGTGCCCCAGGGGTCAGTCCTCGGTCCAGTCCTGTTCAATTTATTTATCAACGATCTGGATGAAGGCACAGAGTGCTCCCTCAGCAAGTTTGCAGATGATACGAAGCTGGGAGGAGTAGCGGATACTCCAGAGGGCTGTGCTGCCATCCAGAGGGACCTGGACAGACTGGACAACTGGGCGGTCAAAAACCTCATGAAATTCAACAAGGCCAAGTGCACGGTCCTGCACCTGGGGAGAAATAACCCCAGACACCAGTACAGGCTGGGGACCGACCTGCTGGAGAGCAGCTCTGCTGAGAAGGACCTGGGCGTCATGGTGGACGACAGGTTGACCATGAGGCAGCAGTGTGCCCTCGTGGCCAAGAAGGCCAATGGCATCCTGGGGTGCATTAAGAGGAGCGTCTCCAGCAGGTCGAGGGAGGTGATCTTACCCCTCTACTCAGCCCTGGTAAGGCCACATCTGGAGTACTGTGTCCAGTTCTGGGCCCCACAGTACAAGAGGGATGTGGAGCTGCTGGAGAGAGTCCAGCGCAGGGCCACGAGGATGATCAGGGGCCTGGAACATCTGCCCTGTGAGGAGAGGCTGAGGGAGCTGGGCTTGTTCAGCCTGGAGAAGAGAAGGCTGAGAGGGGACCTGATCTGTGTCTATAAGTGCCTCAAGGGAGGCAGTGAGGAGGATGGGGCTGGCCTCTTTTCACTGGTGGTCACTGACAGAACCAGAGGAAATGGCCATAAATTGAAGCATAAAAAGTTCCACGGGAACTTAAGGAAGAACTTCTTGACGGTGAGGGTGACAGAGCACTGGAACAGGCTGCCCAGAGAGGTTGTGGAGTCTCCTTCTCTGGAGATCTTGAAGATCCACTTGGATGCAGCCCTGTGCCACGTGCCCTGCGTGTGCAGGGGGGTTGGACTAGATGACCTCTAGAGGTCCCTTCCAACCTTAGGCATTCTATGATTCTATGATTCTATATTAATTTGCTTAGTTTTGAGCATTCGTTGATGATTGCAGTGTCAGGTAGTTCAGCCTTAGGGGGAAGCCTTTGGATGACAGCACATGTCCACGAATCTACTGCAGGTTGAGGCAAAAGAGCTGCAGGAGGCCAAGTCTCCCCTAATGTCAATCTATCTTCATCATCCCTAATGACTGGCACTTCCGACAACACAGCCCTTGGACTAAACAGATTGTACGATGAATTTCTCAGTGGAAATTCTCAAAGCTGTCAGTGTATGTGCTCATTATGGATGTCAAGAACAACAAAAAATCAGAGGAGTGATTTTAGGTAACTAATGCAATTAATTATCCACATGGTAGGCAATTTCTGTGGCAGTTGCTCCTAACATCTCCTCTCTTGCACGTAATACAGACAAATATTCTTTGCTTACTTTTCTCATTGTTGAAAAGAAAAAAGGTATTTTTAGCAGATCTCCTGAATAAGAAACCTAAAAAGCATATGCTGTCTTGGCACTAAGAGATACTTCAAGCATTATGTAACTGTGTATATTCGCATACAGAGCATATTCTTCTTATAACTGATCCAAAATCCTTCTTTGTATTGTGCTAAAGTAACTATTAAAATGTATTTCTCACATACATATAAAGACTCACATATATATAAAGACTCATATATATATATAAAGACTATAAGGACATTTATAACTATAAAACCACCATGGCACAAATGTTACTAAACCTTCAGTGACAACACTGCGAACTTCTCAAGATGAAAATGCATCCGGGAACAGATTTATCTACACTTCGCATCTCCCGCTATAGCTGCTGCATAGCTGCTCTTTTCCCAGATTAGCTCAACATAAAAGCAGCCTTTCAACATTGTCAAGGATTTGCTGTTTTTGAAGATATCTGCTGGTCCCCAGGGATGGAAGATTTATCCCCAACACATTATGCACGAATAATGAAAGAAAAAATATTTATCTAGGAGTGATTCGTGACCACCAAAAGACGGTCCAGCTTGACTATAACATTAGTGCAGAGGGACTCTTTCCACTTAAAAATCAAGCAGTTTCCCACAAATGTTTAGTGATAGTTACTGTGATAGTCCATGAACAACTGACATGGCAATGGAGTGTTTTTCTTTAGAATCAAATCTTTAGAATTTCTTTAGTCAATAATGTTGTACGAAGATATGGATTTTAGACTCCTATGTATCTGAGGGATTACTTTGCCATAGATGGCAAAAATTACAAAAGTTCTATTAACAACAGAAGCCTTAAATTTTATGTATTTTCACATATGCACATTCAGACACACACTTTGTAATATTCCAGTGCTTTATTAAAATAAGTCACTTATCAAACTACAGCAGTTTTTTGTGGTGCTGCAAATATGTAAGTGGAAAAGGAAGAGTAGATATGTACTGAGATAATGAACTCTTTGGATCAAGGCTGCTACTTCATTGTAGCTATAATGCTTTTTAACTACGTACAGAACAAATATTATTGTTTCTATTTGCTGAGGCTCAAGGGATGATAGAACACAGAATAAAATAAAGTTCAGCTGCCCAGCTAAGTATTCATCTTGTCACTTTTCTCAAGGTTATTTTGATGGAATTGTTCATGGATCTGATTTCCCTAATAAACACCTGTTTAGCTCTCTTGACTGTTCTAAAGGTTGCACATTTTCAATTTGAATTTGTCCTAAAGTTCCCATCAAAAATTGCTCTAGAAAATAGGAAAAGTGTATTATTTTCCTCATACCAGTGCTTTGGAAAGAACAGACTGCTTCTCCTTAAGACTGTGGAATAAATGTTTTTCTTACATTTAGTATAAAATCAATACAAGCCTCATTCAAAAGCCATTAAAGTCAGTGAAGAGACTTTCTTCAAACTAATGGTCTCTGGATCAAGGCGATGTTGTACAGTTCAATGAACTCTTCTGTATTTGTCTTCTGGTTAATACATTTGTCATTACATTTTCCTTTGGAATACAATGCAGGCCCAGTATTTGTTTAATAATTTTTAGCATTAAGTTACTTGATTGTGTTTCTTGGAGCTAAAAACATCAGCAACATTTCTCTCAAATGACTACACTGCATCTAAATATTCTGCAAACTGTGGGCTGAACAGTGGTTAAGTGTAAAGTGGTTCATTTATTTCGGTACTTACAAAGTGCTTTCTACTTAAGAGACAAAGCAGAACAGTACGCAGACACAGATGCTACCATATTGCTACAGAAATTAAATATTTCAGAGTAATCATGTCAAAGCACTGGAAAGCACCGTTTTCAGTTGCTTTTTTTTGACATTTTTATCTTTTTAAATTCTATTTTTAATTTCTTATTATTGTACCCTTTATCTACGAATATCTAATAGTTTATTCTACTAGTATTTATTCTACTGCTAAGCTTTAGTTCCACATTCAGCAAGCAATTTTGCTTGCAGTCATCTACTTATCCAAAGCAAACCATTTAAGTAAAAGCATCTATGTATGTATCATAGTCTTTGCTTTTCAAAGACTTCTTTTTTTGACATTTCCAGTGGGGATCAGAAACGCAACAGGAGAAGTTTATCACACCAGGCAAGCTGAATCCAGTTCAGGGCTGCTGACATGGTTTTCTTCAAGGCTTTAGCCGTCTGATTCAACAGCTACTGCCTGAAAAACATACCCGTACTTCTGGCTTTTATGAATAGCAGTGTGGGCCTCACCAGCACATTTCCTCACATTTCCTTTAATACTGAGGTATTGCTCAGTTTAATAGCAAACAGTTAAAGGTCTGATAGCAAGCCGAGGTGGTATCTTCAGGTACCAGCTCTAAAGCCATTTTGCATCCCATCCAACATAACCTGGAGGATGTATAACAATGTTCAGTTGCGGAAGGTGGCTACTAGTAGCTCATAGTAATATGTCCTCAAATGTTTTCTTCACTTTACACTTGAAGTAACCCACTTGCCCGGTTCAAACTGGTTGAGAGCAAAGGGTAGCATGTTCACCCAATATTCAAGACTTTCCATTATTTTATCGAGACACTTAAGCCCATTCTTATTCTCCAGAGAATTCTTAAACTCCACGGAAACAGAAGCACCGAGGTCATTTATCTTGACTAAAGTCAAGAAGCAGGAGCAGGGTCCTAGGTATTTTTGATTAACTGTGCCTTCAGGTCAAGTATATCATCCAAAAGGCTGGACCATTCAAAGTGTATTCTGTGTAGCTTCATTTGCTCACATCTGCAAACTCTGGAAACACTACTCTGTGTAAAAGCATCCTTCTGTCACCCTGCAGTCTGTTTTGCATTTTTAACTTCTTTTTTTTCTCCTATTGCATAAAATACAGTAGAATGTCTTATACTATTTCTGTATGGATGGATATTTCTTCTCTGGTAGACAGCCATTGTTTTAGACAAGTACTGATTCTCCAGGCATCTGTTTTGTTAGTATTTGCGTCTTGGGCATTTTCTTTTGTCATATGTTTGTTCAGCAGCAGAAGTGATGATTTGGTTTCGAAGCAGCATATGCCTGAGTACATGGTGTTTTCCTAACTTCTTTGACTAGTGTTAACAGACATTTTTGTTGTATCCAGTTTATTTGATTCTTAGTGGTGGTGTAGAACCTTATCTCCATACCAAACTCCAGATTCCATTTATAGCTTTTTCTGTTGTTTTGCTGTTTTTCTGTTGTTTGTACCCTTATGTGAATTTTTGGTGGATTGCTGTTAGCTCTTCAATGAGCTGTCCTAATATAATAAAAGCATTTTTTGATCATTTTGATAATAAAATGTAAAATATTTTCTGGTAGACCTCTCTGACCATTTGAGTTATTTGGCTTCCCTGTTCCAAGTCTCACAAAGTCTTTTCATCTCATTAATAAGGCAATGTGAACTGCGTTGACGCTTAGTCTTAAATGAAGTTTTTTTCTGTATGTTTCCATATTAATATGAAATATAAAGGGTGAGATGCTATTTCATTCTTGCTGAGAGAAACTGCAAACAGCTCTACAGACTTTGGAGAATTTATCACGGTGTAAACGAAACTAGTCTGGCTCAACAGATAGCAAAAAATTCAAATAATGTATTTTGCCAGAGGCGTTCAACCGAGAGTGACATCCAATTGTAACTGAACCAGCTTTATGTAAATGGTAAAGTTTATGTTTGCTAAATAGCTTATCCTCAAGCGGAATTTAAAGTGAACTGTCTAGCTGCAAGGTACTGCTCAAATCCCAGCAGACGGTACTTTCTATTTGTATTGAAGGGAAGAAATTACAGCCCTTCTATCTTGGATAATGGAGCCTTTATGATGACGGTATAGATTATGTGTTGGTTGAAAAATTAAGAGAGCTGAGAAGCCTTAATTACACAGCAAAGATTAATAAGTGTCAGTCAATCACACATCTACCAGTGATACCTATTTAATCGCTTTCAAGTCAGAAGAAGTAAGTAAAGGAGAACAACACCTAGAACTTCTTAAAGAACTGTCTTGAGACATCCTTTTCCCATTTTGTCTTCTTCTGTTTGTAGTCTGTGGGTTGCACACTGTGAAATAATAAAAAAAAGGCCCTTTAGTCATAGCTCAAGCTGTCTTAAAATACTGCTCCTAACTCCGTAAGCCTGATTTGGAGAAAAGCTTCACAGCACCTTCAAGGGGTGACAAGTTTTCCAAACAGCAATCCCCAGGTGACCGAGGGAGATGGACAGCTCATGTTTTGCTGACGTTTGGCAGCTCCGGAATTTCTGAGGCATTTTCCTGCCACGTCGCTGGCCCTTTGCCAACCATCCCATTACGCGGTAGAAATCCTAACTCCAGAAAGAGGTTGGCCTTGTTCACACTAGCACTGATAAACTGATCCCTCAGAAATGAATTGAGATTACAAATCCCCCCCAAAAGTAGAAGATTTAGTGCTCTGAAGCACTCTGAGGCCTCAGTGTTGGCTCTCGGGAGGCTGGGGAGGGCAGCCAGGGCCCATGGCCGCCGGCAGCGCTGTGGACACGGCATCTGCTCCACAGCAGCCTCCCTCAACGGCCGTTTCAGCTCGTTCTCCCCCAAACTGGGAGCCGAAGGGGGAACTGAGAAGCAAGAACTTCCTTTCTTTTCTCTTATTCACTGAATATATGACACTGGAAGTGTCTTGTACTTCTGTGAGGTAACCCAGCTCGTGCCAGTGCTCCCGTCTCCAAGCCTGGAGCGAACAGTGATGGGCTGAGGGCAACCGGCCACACTCGTAATCTCAGCAGCACAAAACCGCTGGCTTCTGTGGCTGCTGTCTACCATGTTTTTGCTTAAATAGCTCACTCCTTAAATACTTTTTTTACTTGAAAATTCAAATCCTCCTGCTCCATGTGGAAAATCAGAGGTAGATGAGTTACTGGAAAGGGAGAAGAAGAAAACGAAGAGCTCATGAGACCTCAAGAAAATCTGAGGTAACTTGTTCCTGTATTGGCTGCAGATGTGCTTCCCTCACAGTCTGTAGTTTGAAACAGACAGACTCGATTTATATATGTGAAAACAGGACGTGCAGGTCCTCCCGCGGCCGCTGACCGCAGGAGCGCTGGAGCTGCCGCCACGCGGCCAGCGCGTGACCAGGCAGCTCATTGGACGGCCTCGCGCGTGGTCGGCGCGTGATTGGTCATTGGGCAACCCGGCTGATTGGCCGGTTGGGTTGCTGGGCGGCGCGTGTTGCCGGGCAGGGCCGGGGCTGCCCCGCGGTTGGGCGCTCTTAAGTTGTGTTTAGCTCGAATGGAGGTCTGTGCCCGGCGCTGCTCTGTGCCTGCAACATGGGGCTCGCACTTCGTTGCTCCTGCTAAGGAATTGCACAGCAGGGAATTAGGATGCTGCTAGTGGACAAGGCCAGTGGTCTTTCTTGCGCTCATGCTTTGGTGTGGGGTATTAAAGATTTTAGGTTTATTCAGAGGTGATTGTATCCTCCGTGGTGCTGTGTTTGCTCCTCAGAACCAGAAAGTCTCCTTCGTTTTACATCTGAATTNCCCCGCGGTCGGGCGCTCCTAAGTTGTGTTTAACCCGAATGGAGGTCTGTGCCCGGCGCTTCTGCAGAGCCCTGCTCCTCCGTGCCCGCAACATGGGGCTCGCACTTCGTTGCTCCTGCTAAGGAATTGCACAGCAGGGAATTAGGATGCTGCTAGTGGACAAGGCCAGTGGTCTTTCTTGCGCTCATGCTTTGGTGTGGGGTATTAAAGATTTTAGGTTTATTCAGAGGTGATTGTATCCTCCGTGGTGCTGTGTTTGCTCCTCAGAACCACAAAGTTTCCTTCGTTTTACATCTGAATTAAATTTGTGGTATATTCATACAAGGCCACTGAAAACACAGTCCTCAGCAGTGCATGGCTGATACACTGGACTGGTTCCTCTGCCCCATAATGCTCCAAATACTAAATGGGTTTGGGAAAGAAAAGTGTCTTTCTGCCCTTTCTTCAGCAAATCTGTCTTGAGGCAGCTGTAATTCCATCTTTTCTCAGTACCTTCGACTGACTTTTTACATCCTATGATGTGGAAATAGCTGAGGCGGGAGCAGGTGAAGCACAGGAAGACCAAAGAGTTTGGTTTTGTTATCTACGCTTTCTCTTCCTAAAGATTTGTGCAGTCCCACATGGAAAACTGTGAAGGAGCCCTTCTTTTCCAAGCACCAGCTCTGCAGAATAGAAGTTTCAGATACTGAAGTGATTTTATAAATAAATTCAATAGAAAGACACATTCATCATTACAAACATGCTGCTTACAAGGCCCAATATAAACAGCAGAGAGTGGGAAGAAGGAATCTATCTCAGACTGCCTCTGTATGTAGGCTTCCCAGTGACAGGCTTTTGCTGGTTATTTGACAGAAGCCATCAACAGGCAATCTTGGAGGTGAGTGTTTAATGTAGGACTCATTTTAGTGCTTGATTCACTAGCAATTATTCCTCCAACATTAGCGGTGAAATGACATTAATGCACTCTGTGTTCTGCTATGTTCAGAGACTGTACCTGGGCCGCATGAAACTAAAAAAGAGGTTTAGGAAGCACTGAAATAAGAGAAACCATGAAATTGCATGCAGATAAAACCCATTTGCAATCTGGTATTTCCGAGGCAGACTTCTCTCTTGTCCACTTCTGTGGATACTCTTTACAGCTACTTATCAGCCCTTTTCACTTCATATTTTAATTTTGATTCATTTTATGCCTGAAAATTAGCCTGAACAGGAATTTTGGTGAACAAAAACTGAACTACACAAAAGATTTTGCCATCACTTCATACTGATGAAACTATGCTGCTGTGTGTGTGTATAACTGCATATTTTTCTTAAAAACAAGATAATTATATTGAGTCAAACTTTGCTATATGAATTTATCCCCACAGAATAGAAAACAAAATTTACAAGAAAGAAAAAAACGACTAAAACGGAACAGAATCTCTCTTCAGTATATGGATAAAAAAGTAAAGGGTGTAAAAACTTGCTGGAAGTGTTATAGGAAGAAAAAGAAGTTTTGCCTACCCTGAGACTACAAAAAGTATGAGCTGAGGATAGCCTGCCTTTGAAATCACTTGATGTTAGCTGGCAAAATGGGAAGATTGGCTGGATTTTCTAATTAGTTTTGAGGCAGTTCCCTCACTGTTAAGCAACATGTTCTTTAGGTTCCTTTGCACATAATGAGCAGGTTAGACTTGTATAAACCAGCAAAGCTGGGCATCAGTTTGGGATTTTGGAGGTTGCCATGGTTTCTATATTTTTATCTTCCCTGTAAGTCATTAAGGTTTCATTGCCATCTTCTGCGCGATTGCATCTGCACAGTAGGACCTTCCTACTCTTGTAAGTCAGTGGTCTAGCACACACAAATATTGGAGGCCAGATTTTAAAGGGAAAATAATGACAATTCTGAGTCAAAGCAATGTATTTTTTAAAGGACCCATGAGTCAACATGCAAATTATTAAGGATTTATAATGTAAGAAAAATGTGGAGTATTCAGTGAACTTTTCAAAGCAAGAGCTTGAAGAGGGAAAACCACTAAAAAATATATTCCAATTAGCAAAACCAGGAACAGAAAGTGACTCAGAGGAAAATGTCAGTGGGTTCAGTATTGAGGTAGCCTCTCTCTTTGAATAAAGGGAGCTTAATCTCTGAAATCTGTTCTGGCTCATCCAGGGAGAACACCTTTACTGAAACACCTCTCTGAGTTCCAAATATTCAAAAAACCACTAGATTTTACTGTTACAGGATTAAACTAAAATCTATTTTATGCAGACATTGTTTTCTCCAGTCAGAGCCAGCTCTGGCCAGCTCCTATAAAGTTTGGAATTAATTACATAGTCTCTCTAGACACAAGTTGTGGTTTAATTGCTTGGGTGAAGTTTTGCTTGTTCCATAAGAAAAAAAATCTTGCGGAGTGAAAAATCCAGGCTGCCCCTGGGCTTGCAGAGGAGACAGCCAGGAAACTTGGATTACGTGGAGAAGACAGCGTGCGGGCAAGCGGACAGGAACAGAGACAGCTGAGAGTGAGACCATCCCCTCCAGCTCTGCCTTGTCCTCAGTCACAGAGGCCTTGTGCTCACCAGGAAGGGAGATTTGCTGGGGCCCCTATAAAGACCACATTTTGCTTTCGGCTCTGTGCTAGCAGCTCTTGCTCTCTATCCAGATACTCTCCTCAACTGTTTTCTGCATCTTCTGTTACTTTGGGGTTTCACTTAGGGAGGAGAACTCATGTTGGGGGGCTTTTCCCAAAAGGGAGGGCTGTGATGAATGCACAGTAGGTGGAAAAATAGGGGAAATGGGGAGGAAAAGGGCAAGTCTTATTAACTGCGCTGGGAAGCTGACCCTCTCTGGCTGCAGCCCAGGGCACTGATAATGTCTCGATGTGGGGAGAAGGACAAAACATTAATTCTGGAGCAGGGGAATCATAACCAAACATGTGTGTCTACGCTGGGATGTATTGGCCCCTTGAATCCAGATTTGTGTAAATTCAAATTTACTGTACTCTAAGTGTCTTTTTGACAGGCATTCTTTGATCAGTGCTCTATTGAAACAAGATCTGCAACCCGGGCTTGAATACGAGATCTGTGCAAGTCAGATATCTCTTAATGTCTGGAATATTTAGGTGTACTTCCGTAATGACTGTTACATTCCTGGCTTTTTTTTGCCTCCAAAAGTCCATTTTTTCAGCAGTTAAACTAAGCCAGCTTATTTGGTCCTCGAACATTCTATATGCGTTGCACTTACTGCAGTTATAAGATACTACAGTCTGCATCCTCGCATCTTTATCTTCTAAACATGCAGAGCACCCTTTCAAGTTGCAGCTCCATGTGCTCTGAAATCTTACTGCTGTGGGAGTAGTGCCCTTCTCTGTCAGGAAGGAGGATACGGGGCCTTTTTTGGTATTTGTTTAATCACAAATGCAAAGCTTACATTTGCAGTGCCCCCAGAGAGCCCCGCTCCGCTGGGAGTTCTCGCGTGAGTGAGCTCTACAAGCAGTGGCCTGGTGCCAGGAAGGCCACGTTCGCTGCTTCTGCAGGCTCATGTGTTTTGTTGACTGATCCCTCCTTCCTGTAGAGTGCACTTATCATGTTAAATCAACATCTCAGAGAGAAAGGAGGTCTCTGAGTTAAATAAGGTACCCATGAACTGAATGCATTAAAAATGCAAGATCTGGAGCTTTAGTGTTATCTGATGTTTCAAAAGGGAAGCAAATGTCACAACACAGAGCTTGGGATGAAATGTTCAGAATTCATTTTGCCAAGCAGGCCAAGAGCTTCTTTGTTTTTGTTTTTCAGGGCCTCTCACTTCCTCCTCAGTGTACAGTGTTTTGTACTTAGTGAGTTAAGAAACGGAGCTATCTTTTTTTCTGGGAGGAGGGAAGAAGAGTTTCGAAGCGGTGTTTTAATGAAGGATCCATGAGAACACCACTGCAGCATAACTCAGAAACATAAGAGCAGATTTCTTCCATCACAGTGAAAGCGTTACGTAGGAAACCACTCATTTTCTATTGTCTCCAGTAATCTAATCAACATTTTACTTCAGAGAGGCTTCTTCCTTCAGCCCTTGATCTCTCCAAGGTTACAGGTTCTCAGATGAAGCAGTTCATCACAGCTACAAAAGGTGTTTACTGCTAGATATCCTCCATATACCAGAGAGATTTAACTTCATGCTATGCCATCAGCTGCTCAAGTGGCTGCAGTTGCTTATTAGGAGAGAGCGTGTACCAAACTGGGCAAATGCCAGTATTCTGGAGGCATGAATCTTAAATCCGTCAGCAGAGAGACCAGTAGTTACTTAACATATATAATGGACTTCATATTACCATTGCTGTTTCCTCAAAAGCTAAGATATTGAAAGAAAAAAAAAAGATTCAATCACAGATTCCTGGTCTTTGAGCAGAAATAGGCAGGAAAAGGACAAGGACAATTCTCAAGCACAAGAATGAAATAAAGTATTGGGTAACTTATGACACATTATTGCCACACTCTCCACAGTCCTTATTAGTGGAAAGAAAGAAAACAGAATTACAATTTGTGGCATAATTGACATATTTCTGTGTGAAGCAGATATGTGCACTTTTTTTCTGGAGCATCTTATATAGCGTTAACCCTCTGAAAAGGGAACTGACAAGATGGATCAAGACTATTTCTTGGTGCTGCATTTCTCCTGTCTGTTTTACTAAACAGCATGGTTGTCAATGTTAACAACATTCACACATACTCAGCCAGAGAGAGGAGTTGTTTGTAGGCTGCTGAAGGTGCCATTTCACAAAGGTTTCATAAGAAATAAAAGATTTGTTCCTGGCTTTCATTGTTCTAAGCAAATCTCCCATTAAATCTGCTGAACCTGATCTCTAGATTTCCCACCAGGTTTCCATTATAGTGTAAGGGGAGGTTGCGTATTTGGAGAAAGCCAGCGGAGGTATCTAAATGTCAGCAAAAAGCCGAATTTGCAGAGCGGCAGAGCAGCGCCTGGATACTGTTACTGCTCACAACATTGGCACAAGGCTCATAGACGTAGGACAGAGCTGAGGCTCAGTGCATGCCAGGATCCTGGGCTGCAGAAGATACCCTCAGTAAAATACACGGGATGTGTAGCTAGGAGACAAGTGACCCTGTTAGGCAGCAGAGCAAATTCATCTCTGCTCTGTAACACTGCCAGGATGGGCAAAAGCAGAGCTACAATAGTGTGAGGCATCTTCAGTAGCACCTTAATCAAATTTAGCTGGAGCCTCCAGTGCATGGTGGCACTCAAGGATGGACAAGGTTATTTGTTTCTTCATCGGTCACTGGTTAAGACATTTGTGTCTTAACATATTTGAACTTGAGTGTAGCTTCATTTTTGAATTCGCTAGTTGTGCAATGTCTGGTTGGGAGATAATTTGGATTAATGCTTTTTAACCTAAACTACTGTCACACATATGGTAATGACTTTATTTCTGCCTTTCTGCAAGCATGCAACCAAACCACCAAGAATATTTTTCAGGTTTACAGTGAAGCAGACACAATGTTACTGTAACATAAACACACTGAAACTAACCTTAACCAGAGATCTTGGGAACTGGTGATAATTTAATCGCATCTATAGAGGGCTTAATAAGGGCTAATTTATTTAAATTTGCATAACCATGTAACATAAGGAAAAAAGTACACCATGGCAAGGCAAAGAAAAAACAAAACTGAGTCTCTGTCCTTGTTAAAATTAAACATTAACTTCTTGCAAGCATCATCTAAATGTGGAATCAGAAGGAAGAAATTAGATGATGATTGGGAAGTTAGAGATGAAGGGTGCCGTGTTAATAGTTGCAGTATTTGAAAGTAAAAAATGTTTATCAATATTACGTAGCAGTTCTGTATATTTCTCAGAGTGTTTTTAGTAAATGAGTCTTCAAAGTGGAGAAATAATAACGTAAAAATGAATGTGCATAATTCCTAAGCTAAGGTCAGCACTAGGTAAATGTTTGGAAGGTTTTAAGGGGGGTTAGGAGGGTACACAAGGTTAGTATGCCACAGCCGTTGCGATAAATGGGTCTTTGCAAACTTGTGACAGAGTTATTACAACATCCCGTTGCTGCCACCTCTAAACTCAAAAACAGCCCAGGGCCAAAGAAATGATAGGCAGTGACTTAGCCTTGACATTTTTCTTTTCATTTTATAATGATGACATGTGAGAATGTTTCCATTGTAGCATTTAAGTCAACTGAAGAGCACATTTAAAATGTCTGATGACATTTTTTCTTTTTTTTTTTTTTAAGCTAGATTTTTTTTAAAGCAGCTTTTCCTGAAAAACACCAGCAGTCATGAAGCAGAAATCAGGAAGACTGACAGCAGTTCAGGAATGTGGGATTTCAGCTTCCCTTGTCACTTGTCTGTTTGCCATTTCAGGGCTGAGTCCTTGTTAAAAGGCTGACACAAACTATTCGCCTTGTTTTTGATTCATGCTCACGTAAATAAGACACATTTAGAGTGCCATTAAAAGGAAAATCTGCAGGCATGTGGGAAATCTTTCACTGGCATGGCCCCATGTGAGAGGATAAGGCATTGTGCCTGGATCATGGAACCATTCTAGTTGGAAGAGACCTTCAGGATCAAGTCCAAGATCATCCCATTACCTCAGGGTGTAAGAAGGGAAGATGTGCCCTGCACAGTGATGAAAACCTCAGTTTGTAGAATTACCAGATCCCCAAGTCTGTGTATGTTCAGCAGTACTCACGGTTGTTGGCATTTGTGAACAACAACGCATAACAAACTGCCTAGAGTTGTCAGAGGGTGTACAGACACCAGGAGCAGCCAAGGCTCGAGCCCCCGCGTGCTGCAGTGGATCTCAGCTCTCTGCGCGCAGTAGCTCCTTCAGCTCTTGCCCACGTGCAGATCCAGCGTTCAGCTGCGGGAGCACAGCACCTCTTAGACCAGACTCCGTGATGGTCAGCATGGCCCTGCTCTATCCCCGCTGGTGCTGCCCTGGTGCGTGTCGAGCTGGGCCCTGTCCTTTATGTTGTCCTGAATACCTAGGCCTGGAGAAATCTCTTTTGCCCCCTAAGACTCAATTTCAAGTCCCATTCATACTTGCAGTGTAGTTCAAAGACTTAAATGTTGCCTGATGTGCTCTCTTCCGAGTTTACTGTTGAAATCTCTGCTGCCTGAATATGAATTTCAGCTTCTGCGTAACCTAAGGATTTAATGAAATGCTCCCAGAGATGTGTCAAGCTATGTCATGACTCCAGAGAAGTCATCCTTACACAGTGGCTTTCTGTAGCTCTGAGAGCAACTTGCTACACAGAGGGCATAAAATGCCAGATAAGAATCAAGGATAAGCACATGTAGTAAGGCGTAATTGCCCTAAATCATTTGTCTAGAGTCTCCTAAAAGGAGGAGAGAGTAAACAGCAGTAAAACCACCGATTTAAAGTGTATAGTTTATCACCGTAGGGAAAAAGTTAGCTAGAACAAGAAGGACAATAAAAGTAGCTGTACATCATCCCTGGCTTTGTTTTTATGAGGGCAGAACTTACTATCAGCTCTGCTGGACTCATTGTGGTTTTATTATTTATCTAGAGAAAGTGCCAAGGGTAAGGAGGGTGAAACATAGGTGGAACCAGCTGGAGACCGCTCTCAGCTGCTTGTTTAACCTGTAGCCGTGCAATCATCCACTTCCATCAAATTGATACCTGGCTGACAGCTCGTGTGTACCTGCAGCTGCCCGCGGGTTTAACCCTGTGCTGGATGAGGGCAGAGGCTGATTTTTGATCTCAAACTTTTGGACTCTCTAGAGGGCTCTGAGAGAAGAGACTTTGTCAGAAGGAAACAAGTGCTGCTTTTCTGGGAGGTGACATTGATTTTTAGAAAGTAATTTGTCTTTCTACATCTTTCAATTAAATAATTATGAAAATAAAAAAAAAGGATTGCTGACAACCAGTTTCCTTGGTGTCAAATTCCCAGTCCAGTTCTGAAAAAATAGGCAACTATGAGCATTTTAACTAGTCAAAACATGAGATTTAAATGAAGGATAAAATCCATGCTGTCCCTTTGAACAGACAAAGGACTTCAACAGATGACTACTGCCTGGGATTCATTGGCCGTTATGCAGGATCTGTCATTCCTCACTAAGCCATATGGACCCACACAGAAATTTTGAGATGGTCGCACAAAAGTACCTCTACTTTGCCAAAAAAAAAAGAAAAGAAAATAACATTGTATTTATAAAATGTTCCTACAAACAAGGCTTAACTTTTCTCAATTCTTGTTTTCTACTACAAAAAGAAAATAAGATACTGTGTAAAGGAAGACTGCATGTTTGTAAATTGAAGAAATAAAACTTCTTTATATTACAGTCGGGGCTTAGGACAGTAATTGTCTGCCATGACCTCTTTGGTCTAAAGGCTGTTTTTTTGTTTTTAATTCTGTCAGTGCCCTGGTGATGATGGGGCTGAATGAAGAATTTTTGCTCATTTGACTTCTGTGGGCCAAGGTTCAGTGTGATGTGACAGGCGGGTCCATCTAAAGCTCAAAGAGCCTGTTCGCCTCTCCCGGATTGCTCCTGCCCTTGGCTGTGTGGTCCCAGCCTCGCTGGCAGATGCTGAGGTTTGGCTGACCTCAGAGGAAGCTACTTCATGAAGCTAAAGCAGCGGAAAATTGTTATCCTTGACAAAAAAATGATCAGTTTTCTGCCAGTTTATGTCCCTAAACAAGCTCTCCATTAGAGCAAATGGATTCCAGTGCAAAGAAAAGATGGGAATGTTGCAGATGGGATGGAAAGTGTAAAAAGAAGACACTTCTGAGAGCGGCTGAGAACCATATTGGCTTAACTGCAGTGTCAGATCTCCTTTAGTATTCGCCTTGGGCTTATCCAGTAGGTCTTGGTTGATATCCTTGATAACTTAAATTTCCAAAGAATTCCTAATTCCTTATCCAGAATATTTGGTCCTGTCCAAGTCTCCTGGGTGTCAGATACCAGGTAAGCTCAAGTGAACTAATTCTGCCCCCTCCAATACTAACTACCACATCTAGTGCAGTACACTCAGCTTGCACAAAGATAGAGCAAATACAAAAATAAAGACAGTCCATCCTGCAAAGAACTTTATGACCACTTGGGAGATGGAAGGAAATCGGATTACATCAGTTATCGATGATAAATATAAGGGAGGGAAGGCAAAAGACAGAGTGAACAATCTGATGGGCATAGAAATACTTTATGATGGAAGAACTACGTAAAGGAAAAATGAATCAAAGATAAATGTCTATGTACATCACTAGTAGGGTGCTAGAGCCATTTTCTCAGCATTGGCTTCATCCTGCAGAGCCCTGCTGACTCCATTGAGATAGCTTTTGATGTGAGGCATTATGTGGCATAAGAACAGGCACGTTCATAAGTGAATACCTATTCAAGTATAGGCATTTCTATGCATACACTATGCATATAGTGCAAGAGCATTCAGGGAAGACCAATTAAATAGATCTTAATTTAGAAACTACCTTCTCCATGCTGGAATACAGCTCTAATTGTGGTGACTAACATAGTTGAATTGAAATTTAATCAGCAGAATGAGCATTGCTAACATTTTAGAGTTAATTAGGATAATAATTACTGAAGAAACAGATTTGTTGCATGGAGAAGAAGTTGCTATGGTATTCCCATATATATCTGAGAAAGCAATTAAAAAATCCTCTGATGTAGACAGAATAGCCACAGATAAGTGGAAAGTTAAATGGGCAATGCATCACAATGTCAGGGCAGTACATTGAAATACAGTCAACTGTTTCTTTCTGCCTAAGCTCTTTTTCTCTTCTAATCAATCCTGGGTGCTGATGAGACTCAGACTGTGTGTTCCCAAATCCTGAATGTACAAGGCACAGAGAGAAAAGGGTGAGGGCTGTGGTTATCCACTGCTCTGATGTTGGTTGGAGGGGATGACACGACTGTTAGGGAGATGTCCTAATGGACGTCTCTCCTGATGGCAATGAGCTTTCTTAATATGTAAAGAGAAAGAAAATTTCTGGCTACGATAAGCTTTAATTAGCATTTAACGACAGGCATGGATCAAGAGATGTCTAAAGATACAGGCTGAGATATAAGACCAGGTGCTAAGAGACAGATTAAAAGTTAGGAAAAAAAAAGGAATTCAAAGACCATAGTTGAATGGAACAGAATGGATTGACAAAGGGACTGAGGAATAATGGGAGGGGAATGGCAGGAATGCCAAGGACACAGTTCCAACACAGAGCATGCAGTTAGGAAATTTGAGAGCCAAAGAGGAGAGAGAGGATTTATCAAGGGAAATGCTACTGTAAGTCTGGCATTTGAGAGCCAGACTAGGGGCAATTTAGGATCACCTTGGAGAGGAGGGACAGGAAGCTCTGAGTTAGGTTGCTTGTTGCATGTAGAAAATGGATGGAGAGGTTGGCCAGGTCAAGGGCTTCTTATTTATATTTAGTTACAAGAGGATACAGGAGCATGGAGACACAAGAGCGAGCAGTGCCTGGTGATAGTGATATTTCCAGTGTGGAAGGAGCCCATGTGCACCCGCTTTGAGCAGAGCTGGATCTACTTTACTATCATTACAACCATGGTGCTAGCAATAAGAAAATCCATCAGGAACATTAATGATGGAATTTATTATTCTCACCTCTCTCTCCAAGTATCTCTGACCTGCGACAAAAAACTGCATTTAGAAATGTAAGAAGCTGTAACAAAATTTTTAATTACTTCTCCCTCTGCTGTTATACATGCTGTTTTCTACATCCAAAGGGAAAAGAAATAACAATTTGGAACATGAGATTGAGATGCATTTTTTTTTCTTAGGATATTTTCTTGGATTTGTCTGATTTTTATTTCCTATGAGGAAAGGGTCTCCACGAAAGGGCTGTGACCCAAACTTCCTGTACAATTTTTCCACTATATTTTCAGGCAGAAAAATAAGATTCTGTAATTTGTGCATCTGAAAATGTTAGGAGAAAAATATTATTTTTAAACAAAACAGAAGGACAGTTTCTTAGCACAACATCTCAGTGTCTTAACTTCTTGGATTATTCTCCATTGGAAATGAGCCACTCTTTCTAATAGCTACAAATAATCAAGAGGAAAAAAAAAACCTTCAAGAAGATAAGCCATCATCTAATTGCAACATGAATTCAAAAGGCTGAGAAGCTACTAAATTGCTCGCTTTGTTAATGAAATACTGCCCTGAATAACTTGAAAATCTTCATATTTGCAAATACCTGTACTAGATGTGAGGGAACAAATCATTAACGGCATATATTGTGTAACATCTCAGCAAAGTCACTAATCTCTGTAAACATGATTCACTCGGCAAAGATTCTTGCTGTGTGTGGGGCTGGGAAGGTGGCACGGGGCGTCCTCCTTCCCGCTGCTCGCAGGCAGCAGCCGCCAGGCTGCAAGTGAGGCAGAGCAGGATTGCGCAGGGAGGCAGGCAGTTCGCAGAGCCAGCAGGGGAAATCAAACCCTGCGCTGCCTTCAGCCCAAGCATTACCATCTGCAGGGATATCTGCAAGCCGTTTTTACATGGAATAAATGGGAAAAAAAGGGTGATGGAGCAAAATCCAACCTGTGTTTTTCAACAGTTTCTTTCTGATAGTAGAGATAGTCAAGAGGGGCATCGGTTTATTTGGAAGCTGCTTCCAGAACTTCGCCAGTGAACAGCAGTAGACAACAGGATGGGGTATACGGTGTTATGCAGCATAGCCTGATGGTTGAATATTGAATGCAAATAATTGTCCTTAAATGTCCTTTAAAAATCACAACAGTGGATCCGGTATACAGTACAGATGTATAAATGCATAATGTAATGTTATTTAAGTGGCAGAAAAACGTATGGAAAAGGGGGCTTTGCTATTGCATCTTCCACGTAATGTATGAAGGGATGAAATGCTTTTTAACAAACAGAACTCATAAAAAAGGCAACATGAGGGGTTTTCTTCCTGAATAAGTAATAAGAGTGTGAGATCTTCATGAAACTTTCATAAAATCTTTCTTCATGGTGCATGTTCACAAACTTGAATGACAGTTCAAGCTCAAACTTTCTAAATCTTGCTCTCATTTGTATGAGTCAAAAATCTCAGTGGAGACCTAATGTCATGCAGATTTCTTTTAATGACCCTGACAGAAATGGGGCTTTTTTCTCTTTAACCTCCACCAAAGAGTCATTATTCCTGTCTATTTCTCCCCCTATTTAAGTGCTGACACTGTACAAATTATTCTCAGCAATAAAGTCCTCAAAAGCCCCAAACGAAAGCAGATGGTAAAACTGACTGGAAAACAAATTATTTATGAGATCAGGACAGCAGCTGACGAAGCGTGCCAGGGCAACTCACTCTCCCTCTATTAAACTGAATCTTTAAAGAAATAATTCACAAAATGAGTGTTCCCATTTGTCTGCCGATGTGCCGCTTTTCCCATGGGGGAGGACGAGACGAGCTGCACTTTGCTGTTGTCCCGTAAATCTGTCATCACACCGGTGCGATGCCTGGGGCGGCTGCGCTGCGACCCCCTGCCCGCAGGTGCGGGAGGGAGGGCAGCAGCGACCCCGGAGCTGCACAACTGCTCGAGCTGCTGTGCAGGGACCAGCACCCCGGGCATCCTCCCGCCTGCACTGGGGAACTCTCATCATATTTAAGCTTTACAACTTCACCACCTAGTGGAAGTCCAGGTGCTTTCTTCCCCCAAACGCAGCTCGAGAGCGAGAGGGATTTGGTACTTGTTAAATGAAGTGAGTGGCGGTTTTATGGGGAAGAGCAAGACCACAGAGAATCACCGTGCCTTAAGTTTTGTGCTGTATTTACACTGGAGTTCCAGCCTAGTGTGGTTTGAGATGCTTGTTGAGAGCTTGCTGAGAAACTGAAAAGAAAGTATGGGAGGAATGCAGTGCTGAAAAAGAAATATAAAAGGAAAATATGAAGAGGACTATGGAACATGTTAGTATTCTTGTTAGGCCCAGATCAAATTCCCAGGTGCCTTTACGAAATGTGAATCTCTCAATGCTGGGGTTAGCAGAGGGCCTAAAACACAGATGAGGGCGAGTGGGAGACTCTGTTCCTGGGGGCAGTGGCCTCCAATGCTGTTCCCCTCCTGGTCTCGACACAGGCTTCCAGTATGAGCCAGGTGCTTTCAGAACACACCAGCCAAGCTCTCGCCGCAGCTGGGCCCGGTTCAATAAAAGCTGTACCAAGGAACAGGCTGTAGGTCTGCCTGGCCAAAACTCCTGTGTGAGCTCAACGTAATGGTGAAACAGCAGTGCCCTGAGATTGGTGTACTGCGGGGAAGGGACACAGAAGAAGGGCTGCTGCTGGATTTGATGTTTTCTTTAATCCTAGGAGTTTTACGTAGATGGCTATAGCTAAACAACTTTTCTGCAAAGAACATTTTGTTATTTTGTTCCAACTGTTTTCCCTCTGGCTCTTTGGATAAGGATTTAAAATAGCAAGTAGATAGACTCATGCAAGTACCTGGAGAACTGAGAATACTTTTAAATAAACATTTTAAGCAGTTATTTCCTTTCAGCTACTTGAGCTGCAGACACTGTAGAATCTGAGGAAAGAATGATCTGCTTCACCACATCTTTCACCAGATAAGAGACGTGCTCCTCCTTTGCATACTAAGCGGGAATGACAGCAATGAAAAATGAGTATTTGTGTGAGCACAAACCTGCCTGTGTGCATGTTCAATATAGTTTCATGCTTGTTTTGTCCTGTGGGGGCTAACAGTTCTCTCTGAGGACAGAGCAAATCACAAAATGCCTCTTGTCTTCATACATGGGATTGGTGTCAGGCAGCAGCCTTGAGAGAGGATTGCCATGGGGAAATGTGGGAGCTTCCAGAAGGGTTGCTTGAGAGCTTGTCGATCCCTAAAATTCACAGCTCAACTCCCTTCCTTAGTTGTTGCCAAGACAGCACCCTGCCTCCCTCTGTCCTGGCACTTAATGCCTGGAGATTTGCTAATGTACAAGTGGTGCAAGTGCCACAATACTTCTCTTTGGATCGGTAATACATCCATATAAATATCTTGTCCACCTGTTACTCAACACACTTTCCTCAGGAGATTTGCATTCTTCCTTCCTAATATGTCAAAATATTGCAGAAGTCTCAGCAAAAGAAATTTCTTATAAAAATCTGATCCGTGGCAGGGATTTGGCACAGCGGTGTGACAACCCAGCTTGACAGATCTTGGTATATTGTTGTTAGCCAAATTAATCAAGCCCCTTTTCCCCTGGACACTTCTTTATACAGAGTCCCAGGAGAAGAAGAGCTTTTCCACACCAGGCAGATAAGAGAAGTGGGGATCATCTTCTCATCCTTAGAAAATCAGGACTTCAAACTTGAACCCAGCTCAGATGCGCTATTCTCCACCCAGATGTTCAGGAGAATGCAAAACTCTGGCCTGGGCCTTTTCTAAGTTTCCTAGCAGTCTTTTGAAATAAAATGAATATACATTCAGATGTATGATTACTCTCTATGATATATACATGCATTCTTTCTTTCTTCTTTGGAGATTAGTTTTTGAGAGTTTGCATTTCTGATCACATTACACCTTATTCTGATCTTTCTGATAGAATCCTTTGGGAACAAGCTTACTTAAATATTCCTTCAATAGGAGTGGATTGGCAGCTACATAAAAGCTTTGCACCTGTGCGCATCTCAAAGAAAGTCTTTTCTTTCTGTTTGGAAATGCTGCCACTATAAAAGTGCTTGGAGCACTTCTTAAAAGTACTTCTTAGCCAACAGATGGAATTCTTCAGCTTAAAGTGTTGGTAAATTCTTTGTCAGTGTTTAGGTGAAAATCAAAATGCCTAGATGGAGCTATGCTATTTCAAAGGTATTTAGTGCCTAAAAGACACACATCCTTAAGGAGAACGTTAACAACTGCTAAGTCCAGTGTGCTCTGTTCCCTCCTATGAACTGCAGACTTCACACCTGGATAATGGGGCCATCCTGCTTGGGCAGTGACGGAGGAGCACTCATATATTTGGCCCGCTCTCAGGTGCCATCTCCAGCCTGGGGTAGCAGCAGGGCTCGGGCCGGAGAGGAGCTCTGCCTTGAGGTGGAAGCTGGCTAGATGGCAGCAGAGCCCCAGACTGCAGCAGCCCTTGCTCCGTGGCACTCGGTCCTCTGGGGGAGGTTGCATCCCGAAACGGGGCCGTGTAATCCAGCTGCTGGAGGGAGAAGAGACAGCAAAACCTACTTGAAACCACTGCACTTGGATACATCTGGGAATGCTAAATGCGCAGGCAAATAATTTGGTTTATCTTCCAGCTCAACATAAATTCCCAGCTCTGAGAAATTACTCTGATGGCAGAATTGGAGAATATGAATGGTAGTAAAAGAAGGAAAAAATCTTGCTGAGATTTCTAGTATAACAAAACTACCAACAAATCTATGAAAGGAAAATGGAATTATATTCTGAGTGGGAATCTGAGGGCTCTGTTGCCAAATGTGTACTGATAACCCAAATGACAACAGCTGATTCAAGTTTAATGGGATTGGAATTGATTTGTCCAATCCAATAAAAAGTTGGAGAATCCCTTTTAAGAAAAGCATTTATTTTTAAGAAGTGGATTCATCTTTCTTTTAAATTATACACCTGATGATATGTAAGTTGCAGCTGTGTTGATGAAGTCATGAAATAAAATGAGAGATAAGATATGCAGGGAGAATATCTTTTATAATAGCAAACTGAAGTGTTTTGAGACATAGAAGCTCTTCTTCAAATATGTAGTTATTGTCAGTTCTTTTTAAGTATTACAGAGTGATATGTTAGCATTACTAGCTGTCTCTCTGTGAATAACCTGAATTTACCTAGTCACATCCCTCTACCTCTCCTGTGTCAACTGTGCCTGTGGTACACAATGATCCTGGTAACTAAAAGCAAGAAAGCTTCCTGGCATGCAGACTTGTACATCTACATGTGTGTTACTGCCTTCAACAGAAGCAGTATTTTAAAAACACACTTGCTCAGCTTCAGATACTCTGCTCACATTAGCAGTCTCAGGTGCTTTTGCAAAATGGGCTGCATACAACCCAGTGGAAAAAGCCAGGTACTGAAAATCAGAGGAGGTATTTTATTCACTTTGCTATTGAGTTACTGTGAAAATCTTAACAAGTCACTGGATCAGGCTTCATTTTATTCCTCTTTCTTTAGCACTTGAAATGCATTTTTAGATGGAGGTGCTGAGCTATTCAAAGTGAAGATGCAGAAAGAGATGCATTGACCTTTGGTGAATAAACACAGAAAAATATCAGTTCTGGTCAAACAAACCAGAAAAGCCCTGTATGATGATGTGTCTCTGAGCTCCGGCAGATCTTAGGTTCATTTGGAATTATGCAGCATTTCTTACAGGTTAAAGCTAGAATATTAATTAATTGAGAATTCTTGTGAGGCTACCAGCTAGGAAATAAATAAGCCTTATAGTGCTTTCATGCATGCCAACCAAAGCTATCAAAGGAGCCTTAAGAACTGAGAGAGATTTGGCCACTGTCAGAATATTTTGGATTCAGACTTGACTTAGGCACTGGACTTTGTACTGTGTTGCTAGTACTGAAGTGCTGAGGACAAGATTGCTTTACTGTTCTTAAACAGTGTCTTCTTTTGCCAACTTTTGAGTTTGATTTTTCTCCTTTTAGAATTTTAAATACTGATAATTTTGTTAAAAGTTAATACTAGTAAAGATGATCTTTAGACTTATTAATAAATGAAAATACATATTCTTTCAATGCAGTGTATTCCTATTAAGTATTATGTTAGCATGTCACTGAAAATAGTCAGACTGCTTCATTATATATTACTGCAGTCAACGGATAAGAACAGATGATGTAACACAGCCACAGGGAGCCAGAGCTTGTCTTATATCAAAAGATTGGGATTTGGCTCAGTATTTTGAAACCAAGTCAATAGGGATGCATTTGATAATGTTTTCAAACAATGTGGTAAGCTCCAACTTAATGCTAATAGAGCCTCTGGGATCACGAGTAATGAGTAGTAGGTTGAGTAACTTGGAACAGGCCTTGCTACATTGAGAACAATTGCCCGTTCAGTTAGAATCAGTGCAAAACAAAACAAAACCAAAAAACAAAAACCAGTTGTCCCTGCTGTGATTTCATTTGCTCTGGATTGCTCTGGAATAACTCCACATGGGTCAATGGAACAGTGCCAGTCTTAAAAAAGAAATAAAGAGGCAAGAGCTCAGGATCATATTGAGGTGCTCTGTCCAAAATACTTTTCTACCTTTACATTTGTGAGCAGGATGATCTACCTTTTATTTTTTTGTAAGAAATTTGAAATATTTTAATGCAGTGAGTGAAATGTGGTCAAATGAGGGGAATGGTATTTTCTGCTCAGAAGAAATCTAAGGATCTAGACAGGTGTCTTAAGGCTTTTAAACTTTATATATATGTATAAATAGTGTTTCTTTGTCTTTAGACTACACCACTAGACTCTCATACAGGGATTGCACTTCTAAAGTGGCCTGTAAATCAGTGGAGCCATGTAAACAAGTGCAATCTAGTTCTAAATTATGCCCCTTCCCTAGTCATTCAAGGTTCCGTCAACAAAGGCTGAAAAAGGAATTTCAGAAGAGCTTCGTCTTTAATACAGCTTAATGATCATTTCATACAGAACTGATGGCAAGGAAGGAGTGATTTGTTAAAGTGAGATAAGCCCTGCTGAGGTAACTAGCTGAGCAGATGGAATTTGTGTGGTTTTGTTTGAAAGCTTCAGGGTGAGGTAAGTTTATCTGAAGGGCAAAGACATATTGGATTTGCCCGTTTGTAGCAACATATAATAGAAACACAATCAAGGGAGCCGTGGAGAAGAGAGTACTCAAGCCATCTTGTAAAAAGGCACTAATCATTAGCTGTAATTATCTGTGGTATGAATAATTCACAATTCACGGAATTTTTGCATTAGAAGTAAGTACACCACTTCTCCCCTCTCCAGGGTTCTCCTGTTTTCTTTTCTTTATCCCCTGCAGAGGCCACTCAAGTAAGTTTGACATTGACATTGACATTCCCAGCAAAAGAAGTGAGCAGCGTTTGGGAAGACAAGTGCTAGACAAACTCAGTGTTATTACACAGCTTCAAAGTGAGCTGCTGAGTGGGCTGTGCAGAGGATAAAACCAATAGTGAAGCCTGTGCCTGTGTCTGGAAGGTCACGAAGGAATCCCTCTTGCGTTAAGGAGTCTGAAATTGCTGAAGTGTGTCACGGCTATTGGAATCCTCGGAGCTAGAAAATGAAATATAAATCTTGAGTAGATTTCCATTCATAGTGCAATTTTATTCTTTCTAAATAAAAAGGTATACAACATCATAAAATATTTATTTGGTTCTTAGCATCGGCCCTTGATTAGCATGCACATAGTCCCTTAGTACAAGCAGTGAATTTAACTTTCTGTGAAGTTCACTGGCCACAGAACCAATCTTTGGGATAGTCTCAAATACAAAAATATGCATTTTAAATGGAACTGCAATAAGTGTAATGAGTAGCAGGAGGGGGTTAGGACTTCAATATTATATTGCTGAGCCTCATTTAATCTTCACTGCACACGCAAAGAATTTATAGCTCACAAAGTAACCATAAGAAAAATAAACTTTTTTTTTCTCTTAAATATTCATCTATAAAATCACTGATATTAAGAAAGAAAATTACATTTTTTGAAGGTTGGTTTGTGCTATCCAAATGTTTCAGAATTTATGAGAATTAATTAGGGAATGAAATTTGGTAAAGATCCCAACCTGTGTTATGTTTTGAACGACAACGAATTTCTGGGGACTGTCGTTCTGATCACTCATTTCTAGTTTCCTCTTTTCCCTGCCTGACATAAAGAAAATTCCTAAAAACACGACTTCTCTCAGAACAAATCAGTTATAACTGTGTCTAGTCAATTAGAATCCCTTCAACTGTAACTTCTCTTTTAATCAATACACAACAAGTGGAAATAGCTGTTTGTATGCCACTGAACCATAAAGGTTATTTTCCAAGCAAATGCTTTGCTGTAAGTGAAATGTACCCATCAGTTAGAGGTCAGTGTCTTTAAAAACGATTTATTTATTTCCTTCCTTCTACCCATGAATGGAATAGCATTTATTCCTTTGGTTGGGGCAATCTCCAAATTAAATAGGAGGAAATATTCCTTTGATTGATTGCAAATCACATGACTCAGTGTTACCCCTTCTGCCTGAGCTCATTCCTTTGACTAAATGTAGAATGGAGGATCCCACTGGCTCAGGGTCCTACTCAGTGCTCATTTTTCTTCCACCTCATAGCAATTTCCATGTGGAAGACAAACAGTATCTCTGCTTGTGGTACTTGGAAGAGCAGTGGAGAAGACCCCAACCAAAGCAGTTCGTCTTAGTCACTTGAGTGTAAAGGGAAGAAAAGGACTAAACAAAAGCGAGCTGGATTCTCAACTGCATTTCTAAATTAGTCTAATTGCATTGACCTCAATAGACACGTACATGTTTACACCATCTGAGACTCTAGCTTGTGATTTATAAGCAGGAACAAAATTGTACCAACAGCCTTTTATTCAAAATTGTAGACTGTGCAACTCAGTTCTGAAAACATACTAATGAACTACACAGTCCCCGAAGAATCCATTTAGGAATTCACCGCCTTTGCTAAAAAGTGACTAATTTTTCATCCACTGTAAACTGACCAGATGTTCTGGTCCAGCTGCACTACCCCTCAATTTGGAAACAGGCTGCCTTCAGCCTTTTGATCATTTCACTGAGAAAACCATCTGCTCACTGTTTTCCCCTTCTTCTGCTCTTTGTGCAGGCTTCCCTTAAGGCTTCCCTCAGCACTGTGTTATTTTGAGCCGTGAGTCTAAGGAGGATATATGGTAATTTCATCTATTCTCAAAAACTGGTCAGGCAGGATCTGCTTTTCCTGATGTAACTTCATAAAAGCCACATGGATGCCTTTCCTAAGAACTATGCAGATATTTGCGCTTCCTTGCCTGCCTTTCCTACATCCAGATTGGAGCACATGTAGATACCCACAGGAATCCCAGAGATCCAAAATGAGAACATGGACATTATGGTCTCTCCTGAAGCCCAGAACCCTGAGGGGACACCCTGCTCCTGTCCACTAGTTCACTAAATAAAGATGAGGTGCGTTGCTGGACCTGAAGTCAATCCGGCTTTGTCTCTGTAGAGACTCATGGCTGTGGGAACGCTTTTGGGGAGCAGACACTTGTCAGAATTTGTTCCATCCTCCTCTGACCAAACGTCAAGGAGCTCGCAGACCACATTTCAGAGAATTTTAGTGACCCAAAGAATGGGTCACTAAATGGATGAGAGTTGAGAAATCACTATTCTTAGCAGGAGAAATTTTGATAATACCTAAGATAGTGTGTCTACATTGCACTGCAGCATCGATATTTAATCCACAAGACATATATCCATTTGGTAAATAACAATCTAAAGAAAACTCACATAAAGAAATGCAAAGAATGTCCACATACAGCCCCTCCTAAATATTTGTAAAACACCTTTAAGGTTTTATTTTTACTGTGATCTGTGGAGAAGAGGATAAACTCTGAGCATTTTGGTTTTCAATATGAAGGAGGAAGAAATACCTGAGCGGGATTTTGGGCTGCTGACTGGCCAGTGTTGTTGGTTGAACCATTTCAGGGTGATAGGTCAAGATTCTGCAAAGTTTTGTACAAGTTTGCATTGAGACTTCTGCGGTGAGATGCTGACCCCACCAACACCAATGGGAATTTTGGCAAAAACTTCAGAAGAACATAGGATTTATTGCTAGTAGTGACTGCAGCATAAGGGTTTATAGAGTGCAGGCATGTTTAGTAAAGTCTCAATGCCTCGATTTAAGAAGCTTCTTCTTTAAAAAATAAATAAATAATAATTACGACCACGTACAGACACTTATCAAAGGGATCAATTGGACAATATGGTAAAGGCAAAAATAAAATCATAAACTGATCTGAAAGTCTAAAACTTTGATGAGCAGAAGTTCCAGCTTCTGCCGTCATCACTAGTTTCTTTTCAAGCTTCTACCCATCCACCTCATCCTGGAAAACTGTCATCAGCCTTTTGTCTCCAACTCAGTCTTTTAATGCCACTGTTGACAATGCTACACCCTTATTGATTGTTACGTTTAATTAGCATGGAGTGCATGGGGAGGAATAAAATTAGGTTGTTCATTTTCATTACACTCATGGCATTGTGTGATCCAAGTGTCAATAAATTATCATTCTTTTTATTAAACAACAACAACTCTCTTTATTATCTAAATTACAAAAGGCTACATCACTTAGTTGCAAAAGAGACCTTGCACCTTAATAAAGGGATGTAACTACCATCTCTCAGCAAGGTTGAATAGGAAAATGTTAATCATTTCCTCATAAAACACTACTCTTGACATATTTTATTTCAATCTTAGAATGAGCTATTTACATTTGACCTCCTTGACAATATAATTTTAAAGAACTGATAATGCCATGAAACAAGAGCAATCCATTTGTAAATAGTTCATTAAAATCATGTTGGCATATACTAATTAAAAGTTACATGGAGTCACTGTCTATGACTTCTTTAGCCAGTTGCCCTTTGCTGAGTTTGAAGCAAAATAACTCTTCAGTCCACTTTGTTTTACCAATATTTTTGCTTGTTGAAGTGGTTCCCAGATTCAATCTGGTGAACACAATGGTCCCATGATAAACTCTTGCATGCCGGTCATCCTTCTCCAAGAGTTTCCTTTGTGTTCCCACCAGTGTCAGGTGAGAGCTGGGGACCCGGGCTCTGTCACACGGTAGGATTCATCCTGGTGAGTTTGGTGCTGATCCCTGCCCACGCTCTGCATCTGCATCTGCAAATCTCAAAGTGAGAACCAGAAGGAACAGGGACTAGCTCAACATGAGACCCTCTTTACACTTTGGTATTGATTTAAGGCACCTGAATGATCTTCTCTCTGATCGCTCGGTATTAGATGATTTCAGACTCTCCAGTGCACAACCAGCTACAACTGTTTTAAATCAGGTCCTTGCTGTTGAAACCTGCCTGTCAAACAATTCTGAAGAAAATGGGAACTCTTCTGAAGAGTTTGATGTATCATTTCTTTTATGTTAAACAACTTTTATATTCAGCAGATGGCTCGAAGAGCGATGTACTGTTTCAAAATTAAAGGTATGCATTACTTGCTGCTGTACAACAATCCAGAAGTTAACTAACATTCATATTATTTTTGGAAACATCTCAATTTCAGTATTGATATTGAAATAATACACTTCTAAATTAGTTTACATATTTCTTTTCATTAAAAAGCTGTGTTTTAAATTAATTGTTTCAAGCACAAATTTTTTTATAAATTAATTATAAACAAAGTGGAAGAAAAATAGAATTAACCAGCCCATTGGGAGTGGAAGTGTCCCTGGAACGGGTCTTTAAGAAATCAAAAATGACACAATAGATTAATGCCTGTTATAAATGCGTTTCCATTTTCTCAGTAACATATGATTAATCAACTTAATTGCAAGTCCTACTGTGAGTAATGCTGAAGTTTAATTTGTATAGGCTTGGTGATGAAGTAAGTTAAATGAGTCTTTCACCTTTGTTCGAAGCCTTTGTTTCAGACTTGGGGTGAAATGTATGTGATGATTGTCTCATCCTCTTGGGGTACATCGCAAAAATTACCAAGAAATCTGGCGAAGTTACTGACATCAGCTCAGGAGAAGCACTCGGTGACCAAGACAGCTGCGTCAAGGAGAGCTGGGCATGGCAAAACTGCAGCCTCCCATGCAGGGACTGCTACCAACATTCATTTATTGGTCTAAAATACACATGTCAAAAACAAGAACCGTTTCAGAGTAAATCAATAAGTGGGAAATAAGTATAGAAGAACAAGTATAGGTTATTTTTCTTATCTATCATCAAGAGAAATATTTAGAAATCAATCTGTCCATGAGTGTTTTGCCTCAGGGTAGTGTAGAACTGCGTGTCCCAATGAAGGTAAACGCTACCAGTTAGAAGTAAAATTCTTCTAAAAAACTAGGGTATCACAGAAGTTATTACAATGCTTCCGGAGTCATAAGGCATTTCCTGTAATTTGACCAAAATTGTAAATACATGGGGACTACATCCTTAGCCTCTTTAGATGTTGTGGTGTTCAAAATAACACTCTGGGGAAAGAGTTGCTTCGGTTTCTGATACTGCAGATTGCGGTTTTATCTAACAGCAAAACATTAAAGATAAATGATTGTTATATGACAACAACAAACAACAATACAGATACCTTTCCCTAGTCTATGGCTGAATTCAATATGGATAATTTTTCAGAGGGAAAGATCTATCCTGGCAGGAGGAATAAACTGAAAAATCTCACAGCTCTTCACTTTTTCAGTATCTTCTATGAAAATCCATTGCAGTATGAAATGCAGGGATGCATGTGCACATATGCAAATATATATCAAAACTACTTTAAAAAAAGAAAAAAAGAAAAAGAGACCTCCATGTAAAATTATTAGGAGGAAAAAAAAACAAAGCCATCATTTTCTGCTAAATAAACAAAGCTAAGAAAGGACCCCTGTTGCAATATGCCACTGTGGTACTGTTTTTTTAAACTCTGGGCTCTCTGATCAGAGGACGCACCTCCCAGTGCTCCATAGTTTTCCTCCAATTGGGCGGCAGAAGATGGATTTGTTGTATTCAAATGACAGCTCTTCTAAGACATCGTGGCAGCACTTCCAAATGAGAATCTTTAATTTTCACCACCCTTTTGTTTTCTGAAAAATAAATAATTTTGGTGAATCTCTTTGGTGAACAGAATCAAAACCCCATTTTCCTGAAATATTTCAGGGAAAAAAATAATTCGATGAACGATAGATATTTGTTTTCAGACACCCCAACTATGTGTGGCAGTGGATGAGTCCAAAGTGCTCTTGCAGTTAGGCCAGGGCCGTAAGCAGCAGAGAGGCAGGGGTTGCTGGGCTGGTACTGCAGCACGGGCAGGGAACAGTGATGCTCCCCAGCAGCAGAACAAGTCCCACGGTGTCACCTTAGAAAACAACAGATATCTCTCATCTCAAAACTTTATTACATTTAGTACAAGACAACATACATCAGAAGCAATTTTAGAAAAAAACATCCAGCTCCCTGTGAATGATAATAAGCTCAGTTGAGAGAGAGGAGTGTTGCTTTTTTTTTTCTCTCTCTTTTCAGGTGTAAAAGCTGATAAAAGTTTAGACTACAGTTCTGGAATTGTTCACGAAAACAACTGTAGAGAAACTGTGCTGCTTTTATCCAAAGGAGAAAAGTTAGTACTGAAATACACTCATCAATCTGACTGCATTAAAGCATTAGCAGATCCATTGTAATTAATTTTTCTTGTCATTTAATAAAGAAAACAAAACTATATTAAAATAAGTTTCATCAAAGTTCATGAATTAAAATGCTGTGCATTCTAAACAGCCTGTGGTTTGAGATCTTTCTGTAATAAATACCAAGGAATGCGCTTGCACTTACTGTGTTTGGGCCAGCATAATTGCTATGATGATAATTACTGGCAATTTTCCTCTTGCATGAGATCAGTTGATGAAGAGGAATAACAATAACCTTTTCTTCTCTTTGTAGTTCAACACATGCAAAACAATAGGATTGAAGTACAAATCAAATGGGCAGATACTGCCTCTGTGAAAGGATCAGCTGCTTGATAATATACAATATATTTTTAAAGAGCTGTAGTAAGTCTTTATGGTAGACTGGTAGATGTCCAGCAGGACTGGTAAGGTAAATAAATGTTTATTTCTAGCTCCTGTCTGTGTTTTTATTTTATAGTGACTTTGAGCAGAGAGAAACATTCCTTTCAGTTTCTTCTTCAGACAGTGGAGTATAAGCTTCCATTCCTGCTATTTGACACTTACCTACCCTCACAAGGAAAAAAAAGTCACATTAAAATTCCTAATTGACTGGCTTGTTCTTGTGACATCTGCGTTCAAACTTGGTAAAGTTACAGCTACACTTATAGTTCAGTGAGGAGTTGGGGCAGATGGCTGCAGGGAAAAGAGACATAAAAAGGGTATTTTTTGGATGTCAAACACTAGGAACTTTGCAAACTAGTATACTATGAGAAAACAAATGTCCTTTTGGAGGTAGTCTTCAGCAAGCCCTGCTGCACATATTGCTCCCTTTCTGAACCAGTTGTATCCAGTGCTCAGAGCATCCAGCTTCCTGTGGAGCTACTTGGCAGATGAAATACCAGTTTGGATGCATTATTACAACATGCAACATGTCTTGAAAGGGAATTGCTTCTTTAGAAAACATTTTTCTATACCAAGGCTTCAAACTGGCGTTCCAGGAACCAATAAACTGTCTTTGAAGGGCTCGTAGCACCAGCAGGGATCAGATCAGCACGGCTCTCCTAATGGAGAGCATGTCCTGGACGGGAGCCAGCTTGGTTGGATGAAAAGTTTTCCAGGAATTTCAAGAAATACTGAACCAGACTTACACAGTTTAGGTGCCAGTTCCTAACGGCTGGAAGGAGCGGGGTGAATGGGGTTGCAAACAGTTACCAGGGAGTAAAACCATCTGCCTAGTCGGAAGGGAAAGCAACTGGTTTTGCTGTTTCAGCTACATGGGCACAAGGAGTGGAGAAAGCGCTGAGAGTGGCTCTCCTGGGACTTCAAAGAAGAAGGACAAATGCTGCACACACAGTGGGAAAAGCCAGCTCAGGTATCCTGTTTTAGGGGTTGGTGGATTCCCGGGACTCTACAGGTTTCAGACTTGCTTGGAACTCTTGCTGGCCATGGCACATGCTGCAATTTCACCGGTGTCGGTGTCAGCTGATACGGGCAAGTAACAACAACACAGGCAGCGGCGTAGATCAAAAGCCAGATCTCAATTGCTGTTACTTCCAGGCTATAATACAGGCTAAGTGTCTTGGCCCGCATTCACACTGTAAACCAGTGATTATTTTACTTGTCTCCTTTCAGATCGTGTATGTTCTCTATCAGCTTTGAGAAAGTTTGTCATAGCTGGGAATAAGTTACAGCACTGACTAGGCACCTGATTGCTGCTTGCATAAAGAATTTCCCTACTACAGAGAGAAATATCATCTGTATAAAAGTTGCTGATGGTTTAAAACCTCTCCCTGTCAGATCTACAGCCAGGAGTGTTTTCGAGCCATTTTGCTGCAGGGAAAGAACAGATTTTTATAGAAATGTTCTTCCTCATCCAAAATATTCTTGAGAGAGAAAAAAAAAGACAGAAAGAAAACAGATGGAAAAATACAAAGGCTGAATACATAGAAGTCACAGAGCAAGAGAAAAACGAGCCAAATTTCTCCCACTTCTAGCAAGAAGGTAACATCCACATGTCACAAAAGAAGCAAATGAAAAGAAACAAAGTCATTTCAAATCATAACCTAAAAAGAAATGTATGTTAGAAACCATAATAATGTACATGGAAAATGTATGACCTCATCACAGAATCATAGAATGGTTAAAGTTGGAAGGGACCTCTGGAGATCATCTAGTCCAACCCCCCTGCACAAGTAGGGACACCAGAGCACGGGACACAAGGTGGCATCCAGGTGGGTTTGGAAGATCTCCAGAGAAGGAGCCTCCACAACCTCTCTGGGCAGCCTGTTCCAGGGCTCCGTCACCCTCACAGCAAGGAAGTTCTTCCTCACATGGAGATGGAACTGCCTGTGTTTCAACTTGCACCCGTTACCCCTTGTCCTGTCACTGGCCACACCGAGAAGAGTTTGGCCCCATCTTCGCTACATTCACCCCTCAGTTATCTGTACCTGTTGGTCACATCTTCTCTCAATCTTCTTCTCCAGGCCAAACAGGCCCAGCTCATTTACTCTTTTCTCATACAATAGATGCTCCCATTCCTTAATCATCTTTGTGGCTCTACACCGGACCCTCTCTAGAAGCTCCACGTCCCTCTTGTCCTGGGGAACCCAGAACTGCCCCCAGTACTCCAATGCGACCTCCCCAGAGCTGAGCAGAGGGGCAGGATCCCCTCCCTGGCCCTGCTGGCAACGCTCCTGATGCAGCCAGGATCTCATGGGCCTTCTTGGCCTCAGGAATCTTAATTAAATAGAATTTGGGGTACACATGCAGAAGTTTCAGAAATATGAATTGGTCTCCAATTGTTTTCCAATCTGAAGGTAGATTTACCAAATATATGGTGCATGTTTGTTTACATTTGAAACATAACATTTGAAAGACACAAGCAGATATTACGGCATATATTTTTCCGCATGAAGTTTTGAGAATAGGATCTGAATTTAAAGTGAATGTGGGTTTTCCCTTGAGGTTTCACTTTTGCGCCTGGGGGTTTTGCCTTAGAAGACTCCCTGTTTCAAAGAAGTGAAAATGATCCAGGGACCAGATTTTTAGGTACTACCTGTTTTTTTCAAATCCACTGTTATTTGCAGAAATAGACTAGGTCATTTGGACATGATTTACAGGTGCAATTATGGCACTTAATATTCTGGATTGCATTCTTAAAATGCTGCCAGCACAAAAAAGCAAGACCAGTTAAGACCAGGCTCCTAATGTGGCCTTTCTCCTTCAGACCCTTCTGCTATTTTATACATAACTTCAAATGGACTCATCATTAGTCTCTTAGCAAAGTATTCAAAGTAGAAAAGGCTGGATTAGTCTGCACCAGAAGACTGCTGAGTCCTAGCTGCCATAGGAAAAAAAAAAAAAAAAACAAAAAAACAAAAAAATCCCCCCATATTATGCCTGCTAAAGCCTAGAAATTAACAATAAACTAAATCTCCTTCCAAAACCTTTAATCTATGAGAAATAGTAGGTCAGAATCTCTTTTTAGTAGCTAGCTCTACCATTACAGTAAACCACACAATATCCTAACTCTAATCCCTCAGAAATCAGGAATTAGCTGGACTGAAATCCATGGTTTCCCTTCCCAAACTGCTTTCATATGGAAGAAAGTTAATGCAGTGACACTATATACAATTCTGCAGTATAAGCGTGCATCTGCTCCTAGAAACCTGTGAAGCCCTTAGCTAATGTTAAGACCATTTTGACAAAAAGATGAAAGGCTGAAAGATACTCTTTTTTTTTACTGAATTTGTGCAAACAGAGAGACTTCAATACCATCACTGAAGGAAAGATGCATAAGTTTCTATATACAAGGCCTCCAAGTCAGTCTTCAGCATAAGTTAGCAGTTTTTGGAGTATATAACACTGACGAATCTCTTCACTAGGTCAAAAGTTTTAATAAAGAAGCAAAATTAACACAACTTCAGAGTAGCAATGAGCAAAAAAAAAAAAAAAAAAAAATATGGGCAGGCAATACCTACCAAACGTCATGTGCTGGGCATATTCCTTCTTGTGATGAGCTTCAATTAACCAGAAGCTATTATTAGAGAATGATTAATTTTTTAGAATGTGCTCATGTTTCTCAATATATGGAAAGGTGCCATTTCAAATCCTTTCCAAGAGCCTGAAAATGATCAGTGCATCCCAAAATCTTCAAAATCAGAATTACAGTAGAAAGCCAAGAAGACAACAGACATTACAACAATTACTGCTCAATTAGCTGCTGTCAAATCTGGCCACCAGGGATTTGTTGCTGGAGACCAATACAGTTATTTCTTCTCTCCTACTGTGTATTGCAACTATTAATTTGACACTTACATTATTTTGTACCTTAATTTATTCATGTCCTTTTTATTGTATTTATTTATTTATTTATTTTGATGGGAAGGATAGGCAGGCACACAGCAATTGCTTTTATTCTATGTCGAGTTTGGGCTCTTTTCTTAAGAGCCAGAAGGCACAGAGATACCCTGTGGATAATTCAATAAGAAACTCCAAAGAAACCCTTTGTCATTAAAGGTTTAGCTGAAGAAGGGTGTTTTCAAAGAAGCCTCTTAGTTAATATCTTCTCTTTTGTGAGTAACATTGCAAAGCCCTTCATGTTTAATTTCTTTGCATCTACAGAGTATTACTCACAGTGACACAAGCCTTGTTTTCACTAAGGGCCTCAGCAAGACAAGATGCGGTAAGAGCAATTCACTACCTTCCAAAAATGCAAAAATGTGATAGGAAATGGGAAATGGGGCAAAATAACAGGCTAATATTAGAATGAATATACATGTATATTTTAATGCTGTGATGTTCATAATTGTATCTGGTCATGTTTCAGCAGTGCACTAAGCAATACAATTGCGCGTGTGTTATGTCTCTTCTCTCGAGAGAGACAGATTGTAATCTGAGAGGGATTAAGGTTTCGGTTTGACTTTTGAAAATATGCTTGTTTTATATGAATTAATGTTGAGAAATTAAGTCAGAGCCATCTTTTGCTTCTGGAACAGAAAGTGCTGAGATCTGTACAAGGGTTCAGTTCAACCCTTGATTCCTTTGAGAAAGCAACCTTTGAGTTCTCCCTCAATCCATTATTGCTTACAAGGGAACTTCTAAAACAAAAAAAAAAGGTTTTTTTTGTTTGCAAAAAGTGCTTTATACAGTCTTTTAGATTTCTAGAGCAAGGCAATACTTGGAAGATAAGGATCAAGATCAGATATTTTACAGAAACCAAGGCAAATATTCTGGACACGCTCATAGGTACCTCTGTTGAATTCAGTATTAACTGGAGCCTCCTGAAAAACATCAATTCAAAAGACCTCACACACGGAGGCGTTGACAGTTTGCAAACTGTCAGAGGCCTCAACTGCAGTGGGAACCATCATCCAAGATGCCAGGATGGAGTGTCTGTGGCAATGGCGATACCGAGAAGCTGGATATTCCGGGTGGATATAGGTGCTATTATCCCTGCAGTGTCAGGGATACACTTGAAAGGAACTCATCAGTGCATTTTGAAGCTGAATACATATTGTTTTTTCAAAATGGTTAATACATGAGATGTAGGTATGAACATCTGCTTTCACCAATCATTTCTCCTACCATAAGGGTAGCCTGTTGCAACACAGCACCCGATAACTATCTCAGCTTGTGTCCAGAGGGTGGATTTGGAAGAAGCTAAGTAAAATAGTACTTCCAGCCATACTAAAATAAACAAAAAGCCAGGACAAGGGGCCAGGGGAATGAAATCTCAATTATCTGCTACTCCTAAATACTTCCTGCTAGGACAATTTGTAAGTTGACAAACTTAATTAACTTCTTTACCAATATTTTCCAGATGTTCAGATTTTTGTTGGACTACTTAGAACAGATGTTTTCCATATTTAATCATACAACTGTGGCAAATTTTTAGAGGCATCAACAGACCAATAGGTTATGAAACCTAAGCTCATTGGAGCAGCTAATACACAGACCAGTGCAATATATCAGTGAGCTAATCTCCAGAAAATGTACTTGTGAATTGCAGTGAAGTCATAGTTCTGTGGCTATGGAAACAAATAACTTATTAGCTGGACAGTAAAAGAAACAAAGATTTGAAAGTTCAGAGGTGTACAAATAGTGTCAATGGCAAAATCTCATGGATTTTAATGCTGTTTGCTTTGTAAAAAACAAAACAAAACAATCCTTCAAGCTGGATCTTTGAAGAGCTGTAAAATATTTCCTTTTGGCACACTGAACACTTGAATCTATAAATTAAAAAAGAATGAAATAAAAGAAAATAAAAGAAAAAGCCCTTTCCCTTTGATGACTAGGGGTGGGAGAGAGATTTGATACCCATTATCAAATCAGAGCTAATCAGAGAATGNGCTATAAATTAAAAAAGAATGAGATAAAAGAAAAAGCCCTTTCCCTATGATGATTAGGGATGGGAGAGAGATTTGATACCCAGTTATCAAATCAGAGCTAATCAGAGAATGCAGGTGTCATTTTCTTCTTCTGATAAATGTGATATATCCAAAGGGCAGTATCTCATATTAGTTTTGATCTCCATGTGAATAGAAGTAGATGAGCAAATGGAGGTCAGACAAGATGTGAATAATTCCAAGTAACAACAAAAACGCTATTAGCAGCTGCATAAACACTAGCTGGCATGAGGCTGACTTCCTTCCATTAAATGTTTTACCAATTAACATTATCACCAATGTCAGGTAAAGATTTATCCACCATTACTTGAGTTGCTGCCAAACATCAGGTGATCACAAAACAATTAGGGTTATACAGTCCGTATTTCCCAACCACCCATTTGAAGCAAGGGCCACATGAATAACACTGATAAATTTGGGAATTGCACCAGCACCACACGGGGCTCATTGCTATCATAGTCATAGAATAGAATCATAGAGCCATTATGGTTGGAAAAGATCTTCATCGTCAACTATTCCCTTCTTCTCCTTTGCTAAACCTTAGCCAGGTGACTGTGCCTCCTTCAAGTCCTTCTAATGTCCCCGGGATGCAGTTCACACTTGCCAGTTTCCTCTAAGCTGTTTCAAGTCTGTGTCGTCTTCTGCTGCTGCCAGCAAGCGAGAGAACTCTTCCTGAGTCACAGGAGGTTCTTGCTTTGGGTGCACAAACTCAACTCTCACTAAGGGTCTGCAGACACTTGTAGTACACCTTTTTATCCAGAATTTACTAATTCAACTACTTTATACTTTTAATTGGGAAGTCCACCTGAAAATAAGTGGGCTTTGGTTTTTTTTTGGCTACTGCCTTCTTCAACTGTGCAAAAACCAATATTCTGTTACAGTCACTCAGACCTGCGCAGCAGAAGACATATTACGTGGAGTTTATCAGATTCAAGAATATGCCAAGATATAAAGAATCTTTGACCCTTCAGTCTTTTTGAATGTTTCTAAAGTTACAGCTTTGCAGAAATGATGATGAAACATTATTGCAGTGTGGTGCTGGGTTTTATCTTAGGAATTATAGAGGGAAAGAGAATAGAAAAATATTTCTTTTCTTTAAAAAAGGCACATACATAAAAATATAAGGAAATTAAATTTTGAGCGAACTATTGAAAAGGTCTCAATTTTCTTTTGAAAGGGCATCATCATTTCCATCAAAATTGGTAGCAGTTAACAAAAAGATGTTAAAAGATGGTATAATCTATCACTAATAAAATGTGCTGCACTCTGAAAGCACTGTCATGTTCCAAACAAAGAGTGAACTTTTCTACCTCCTCTAGGTGAAAACAATTAACAAAACCAGAAGGCTAATGATATGCAAATTGCCTCCATGGAAGAGTGGTTCATTTGCAATTCTTTCTCAAAACACCTTTGTTACAGAGATCTAGAAAACAAGGTCTTCCCCTACTCTTTTCTCTTTGGAGAAACAAGTCTTTTTCTTGTGCATACTAATATTCCTCCTACTATCTCTGGAACACTTCCACTGCAAACCTGCTTGTCAACTGAGTGATTTCATGATTATTTCAATGCAAAATATAATGCCCATCCCTTTGAATACATCATCAGAATTTAGCTGGCAACCTTCAGAACATGAGGGTCGAGCAGCTCTGCTAGAAGAAATTACGTGTCACAGTAAAACAAATTTGAGGTATAAGGTTAAAGAGCTGCACAGAAAATCTGGTTTGGACAACGAGCTATCGTCGCTTGTACGGGGCAGCAGATAGTCTCTGAATAAAAATTTGTTCAAATGGGAGCTGTTTGATAGCATAACTTCTACAAGTAAAAGATGCTTATAATAGCATCTGCACCTCTTTCTAAAAACTGCATCATGTTCTCTTCGTGGAATGGGAGCCACTGGTAATCCTAAAGTGCAAATCCAAGTGCAAATCCTAAATGCATTTTCACTTATTGCCGTGGTCCTAGGAATTTTCTAATTTGAGGAATTTGAAAGCTGCTCCTGACACCCACCACAAAAGACTTAGTGAGGCTGATCAAAAACTAGAGAGTGAATTTTTAAATATTCCTCACTCCAAATCTCTTTTTAGCACCTCTTGAATGCCCTGACAATCATGTTTTATTAGGAAGGAAAAGGAACAAGAACTGGTTAATGACGCTTTATCTTCTTCACTTCAAATACAGCAGAACATGGATGCAAGGATTTATTCTTTTACGGTTTGTGTAAAAAAAACACCCCCAAAAACAAACCCACACATAAATGACCTCAACTCTCCTGCTTATCTGTGTCCCAGTTCTTCAATAATTTGCATTAACCAGTCCTTTTTTATAATATATTCTTGAAAACTCCATAGTTCTGCAGGACATAATGCTTAAGAACTAGGGCCTATGGGCTTGATATCAAGTATCCACCATAGACATAGACCTAATAAGCTCTGCAATACCAGCCCTGGGCAACTTTCAGACAGAAATTTAATGCAAATACATGTTCTGGGAAAGGCAGAAAGGAAAATTCTCCCCGTGCAGCAGTGTGGAAGTGCTTGAGTCTGGAATGAGCTCTGCAGAACTGCTGCTGTAGGGATGTCCATCCCAAGTCGAGGAGTGGTTTCCCAGCAGTTAGTGTTCAGTATTCCTTGTTTGCCCTGGAATACTTACGTTGTGTGCATGCATACTTGGATGCGAACTTATGCAGACCTGCGTATGTGTCAGGGGATCGATGTTGCCTTCGATCCTGCGATACCAGGACTCTCACACCATAGGGACATTCTCCCTGAGCAGCATCCCTGGCATGAGTAGTGTGTTGATCATCACATCCACTGCTCTTGTGTGTGCAGTGGTGATGTACTTTGTCGCAAGGCACACCATGTTCCACCCTAAATGATTTAACTCTGCCAGAAACTGGTGCTTCTCTTTTATTTAGCTGTCTCTGTCTTTTGCGAAAAACTTGGGGACTTTTGAAGCACTACAAAGGTGTTCAGAGCCCATTTTACAGTCCTGCTGATGCCATCTACTGCTGAATTTCATCTCTAACAGAGTATACTTTCAAAAGAGGAGCTGGTGGGCCTACCTATTCATGAGAACCGTGTAACTACCCCTCAATCTGTCTTTTTTAGCTCAAATTGAACTGAGGCACAGATTTGAACTTACTCATCACACTACCTGACAAAAGCTAAGCACGTCTGGGGACAGATACTTAGATGTTGCTTATAGCTGTATAGCTATGGTAGGCAAAGGCCTTGCAGACATGAAACTGCTTCTTGAGAAGGAGAACACTGATGGAAGATCTACACACAGAGTGGCCCTGTGGGATCCTTTCCTCTCTCTCTAGGATGCTAGCGCACTTCCTGAATTTTCCTTTGTGTTCCTCATAAATTTACAACCGCAGGTTGGGAGATCAATGTTTTCATAGGCAGCGTGGCCGCAAGAATGACTGGCTTTCCCGGATCAGGTCACTGTGCTTTGGTCATTGCAACCTCCATCTGGGTGTGTAAGGGACAAGATGGTTCAACTCAGCCAACAGAATTCAGCTGCTGGTCTCATCCGAGGGTGAGGAAGGCAGTCTGGGTCTCTGGGCAAGATCCTAGCATTTGCAGAATGCATTAGCACACACATTGTGTGTGTGTTACAAAACACACCCACCATTAACTTAGTCATAGGGGGTTCCAGAGACAACTCCTTCTGCTTCCCAGCACTTGAGCATAAGTCAGAAAGACATATTGCAGCCTGGCTGTCCTCCCACCTCGGCATGTTCCTCATCCTGCAGTTCACAGGGAGCAAAGCTCTCAGAGTATCAGGCAATTCTTCCCTAAGTGCTACAAGCCTTTTATAACATCTCTACATCCCAGGGAGGAGCACCAATGGCTTGGAGTGAAAAAGAAGTGGCATTTCAATATAGGATTGATTGCATTTACAATTTAAATAGCACCTGTTATTCTTTGACATGGATGAGGCGCCTAGCAGTGCCCTTGGTGAATCCATTTTGTGAGACAGGAGCACAGGAATATTAATGGGGTCAAAAGAGAATTATTTCACCCTTCTGCCCGTTAAGTTTGCAGTCTGTCTTTGGGTGTTTCAGATGGAGCACAGCATAGTGAAGTAGACAGAGCTTTGATTGTTTTATGAACAGGATTGTTTAACATGGCTCCTTAATATAGCAGAGAACTAGATTAGACCTATTGGACTGGAAGACCTCACGTCTCATATATAACTAGAAACTGCTTTATAACCCTTCTTAAATGCAAACATTCCTGTTTGCATTCAATCCTCTATGCTCTAATAACCTTTCCTCCAGTAACTAGTAACATGCTGCCCTCCAAGAAACACAGTCTCCGAGGCCTAAGTGTGCACTAAGAGACCTGATCCAAACCCACCTGAAAGGAAAGTGGTCCTGCATAGTGAGTTGACAAAACACTTTAATCAACTAATAGCACAATTGCCCTCATGGGCAATTAGTTTGGGTGGAAAGTGAATTGCCAGCAAGGATTGTGATGAGTTTGTTTGAAAAGGCAGTTGTTAAGATGTCTCCTTGGAAAGACAGAGCATCCCTGCATACTAGGAGGCTGCGTTTTCTTACCCTGTTTGCTGACGTTTGTAGCTGTGCTTACAGGACAAAGTGAGCAAAGCAGACAAGGAGCCCAGCAAGCCAGTGCTCTTGGAGGTGCCCCCAGGAAGGGATGCTTTGCTGCAGGGCTTTTCTAGCGTGAAGGAAGCAGGAACATAGGTAGTGCCTTAACTCCTGTCCCTCTTCATCCTTGTGTGTTGGCTGCTCCTCCTCATCTCTTCCTAACAGCAAAGGAGCAAAAGGAGCCGAGACACCATGTCTCCAGTGCCACAAATGCATTCTGCAAATAGTGGTATCTTATATATTTAAATAATCTTGCTTTGCCTGAGGCTCTGCAAACACTACCTTAAACAACAAGCAAATGAACTTGGAGCAGACTAAATAAATTATCTTTTGTTGACAAAGCCACCCACCATGGACTGGTTCAGGTGGGCTGAACGATGCTGAGAACTTAATTGTCTACAAAACTATGTATCAGATAATTGAGCTGCTTAAAATAATTTCAAAACAACAGAAAAGATTGGCTTATAAACAAAAAATCTCCGTGCTTTCAATAACAATTTTGCAGCTGATACACCCTCTAGTGGCAAATAGCCTTTTCTCTTACTGTAGCATCAAACCAGATTTTTTTCTTTCTCCAACAAACACCTCTCTCTGCCCCTGGGGATCAGAGCTACAGAGGCCCAGGATTAATATTCCGCATGTGCTGCCTACAGCTTACGTTATACTGTTTTAGATTAGCTTTGCTAGTGCATATAGGTGATTTAGAGCTAAAGGCTCAAATCCAGAAATAAACGAAAAAGCCTTAATTTACTGTATCATTCCATAGTTATTTCAGCCCAACAGTAAGAAGCCCAACAGGAGTCTTGACTAAACTGTGTAATGTATTAAATTTGATCTTACTTTTAATTCCCTTGAACTACGCAAGAGTAGTATTTGTCATTCAGTACAGCACAAGTCGAGCACCAAACCAAAGCAAACATCATGGTCAGCTCGTTTAGCTAGGCTGAAACCCAAACTTGCAGGCAGAACTCCTCTTCTTCTACACCTGGCCTAAATCTATACTTTGTGGCACATCTCTGGAGCGTAGTGCTTGTTGTTTGAAGAACTAAATCACTGGTTTTAGAAGTCAATGAGAGTCTTTGATACATTTGCCACTACCAGCATTCCTCTTAAAAGGAACAGCCAAAACCCCCAGGCTAAGAACCCTAATGTCTGTAAGAGTCTAACCCTCATGTGAATTTAAGGCTTCATCTGACATCTGGGTTTTTTTTTCTTTTCTGTCTTTGCCATACTATCTCCCATACAAGAACATTTATGAGTTATTTTTCTAATGAAAGTCTATTAAAATTTTAAAGTGCAATCTATTTGTTCTAGGACAACGGAGACAGTCTTTGCAGGAACAGTGAAGGAAACAGTGAAGGGACAGAAAAGGACCTTTTCTGAAGAAAAAGCAATAGATTTCCATAGAGCGAAAACCCTGGAAAACTCCAAGACAAAAAGTCCGTTGCTGTCTTCCCACCTCCCTCAAGCTCACAGCAGAAATTAGCAAAGTGTGTGCAAATAAAGTCAGCCCCTCTTTCCTACTCAAGAAAGCAAATCTTCTGCAGCCTTTGTCTTAGTCCTTGTACCTTGTAGCAGCCCAGCTCATCTTACTCCTGGCCTCTTGAGCAACCTAAGAGCTCCTTAGAGTCCTAGTTTTCCAACACATCTGTTCTCATCCACTGAAAGTGATGGTGCTATGATTTTGGGGTAACCGCTCCAAAAAACCTTTATATGGTGTGATATTTATACATCAGGGAGGCAATACATATAGTGTCAATAATCAGGATGATCAGGAACATTGTTTGTTTACATGTGTAGGATCATCCAGAGATACTCAGGATCAGAGATACTCAGGAAGAAATGACACATCCAGGGACAAATCTGCAATGCTATAGGGTTTCTCAAAAAGCATTTATTAACTTGTCAGCATTCCTTAAGTTTCACTGTCATAACCAAGCTTTGGTTGTTCTTTCTTAGGCAGATCCTATCTTGCAAACCACACATTCTTGGTCAAGACAACGTCATAAAAAGTCTGGTGAATGAAGCAGAACCAAATCACTCAGGTTCTGCAGGCTGATGATAGATTCCAGAGAGAACAGTTCTATGTCCATGCTTAGTTATCCAGACACTAGTACTGTAAACTTAAGCCTTCTATTTGATCTTAGCATCTTGATGCTTAAGTACAAGGAGTCAGCTGGTCTCCAAGGAGTGCAGAACCAAAACATAATAAGTTTTAAAGCTCAAACCACAAACTCTGAATTATGCTCCACCTGCATTTCATAAACAGAATTGTGCTGGACTACCCTATTTTGAAATATGACCACTTTTCATATGGCTGGGCTGCCCCGGTTCTGCCTCAGGCCTCTGATGTCTACTCTTGCTAAGTTGTCTACCTTCATCATCAGCTTGTGTAAAAGAACGGTCACCGTTCACTTGTGAGTTTTCCTTCTGCAGTGCAATGAGCATCGGGTGATTTCTAATAGAGGTTCTTAACCAATGTTAGTTTCTCTTTTGAGTTTTTAAAAAGTGAGACGGGAACCCCCTTCTCAATTGGGGTTGATTTTACTCCAGCCTGTAGCACATCTCTCATTTGAATAACTCTTCTCACATGGAACAAGGAAATACTTTGCTGTCCTTCAGATTTGGATACCACTTTGCCAGATTACATTATTTGACAGAATTGGCCCATGAAATGCTTGCTAATTGCTATAAGATTTAAAAAGGAAAAGAACAGACCTGTTTAATAGGGTTCCCCAAAAACTTTTGTGTTCTGAAAGGCCAAATTGGTGGAACAACAATGCAGAACAAGCTCTGCTTAACTGAACACCAAATTACTTGGATCATTTTCTATCAGTGAAAGAAAAGGTAATTATGACATATTTTTCATTGTTTCTAATAAATTTAAGCCTCTAATTACCCAAACTCTTTATGAGAGGGTTTAGATGAAGTGTGTTAGTTCTCTCTTTCCTCGGGGCTTAAGAGTTACAGGGCTTGTTTCAGTAATCCCAGATTATTCTCTCATTTTACTTGGCCCCTTGCTCCATTAACCTGTTTGCATTCAGAAATCTGTTTAAAAAAGATTGCAGCTTTTACACTGGCATAATGCTCTTTATATAGGAACCAAGTGAGTCTCTTTCAGTTTGCCAGTTTGAGAGCAGAACAAAACACAAGGATTTTTGTGAGCAGCTATTTGCAATGTGGGATGCTTCTTGAATTTTGGAATTATTAATATTCTCTCTCAAAAAAAAAAATCCATTCATATCTGCTAACAGTCTTGTATCCATCTGGTTTCTGCAGCAGTTTAGAAACCAGTCCTGTAAGTATATTCAAAGTGAGGCTAAACCAGTTCCTGAGAGCTGGACTCTACTGGACCTCTTAAATGGGCACAGGTCTCTTAGAAACCATTCTTGTGTCTAAACCTTCTTATCTAAAGAGAACAGAGTCCAAAGGCAGTGCTGACAAATGATGGTCCCAGATCTGGACCTTGTCTTTCTAAGATGCTTTAGTGTGTGTCCTTACCCCAATTCTGGTGTCACAGTGCACGTGCCCCACAAGCCTTGCCACATAAGGGTGGGATGTGAGGTTGGGAGAGAGGAGCAGGGCTGCTAGCAGGTTAGGAGAGAGGCCGTGATGGGAGTTATGCATCTCACCTGCCTTACCCACTGCAGACGGTCCTACTAGGTAGGTATCTTTGCCATATGGGTCTCAGGGTCTCCCCTAAATGTCACATCAAAGGATCAGAGTAGATCAGGGAATTAGGAACCTTGATGCTCCCCTGGTTTCTCCATGAGTTTTAATCCTCCAGGCATCTGCACTATATACAGACTACTTCACATGTAGATTCTTCCTTAGTAAACCCTGAAGCATGGGAGAAAAACATTGGCAGGACTAAGGGACAGCACAGCACAGTCCGGATCTTGCATTGACACAAGCCAACCCACATCATCTGTCCTGGAGATCGCAGAGTGCAAATATATGCATTATAGACATTGCCAATAGAAGACTCAGCATAGCTACCGAGATGGGTCTCTGGTTAAAATACAAACTCTGTGTCATAGACTTAAACTCTAATTGGAATAAACCAGTAATCAGACTTTCAGAGACAGAAATCTATTTTATATGGTGCTAAGCAATCTGGCCTTGATCAAGCAGATTATTTCTGAACAACCTCAATTCAATTGGAATAGTTCCTGGAGAGACCAAAGCTGTATTTATGTATATCTGAAAGTTTCTTCCAACTGTACCAGCTGGTTTAATAAAAAACATTGTCTATATCTACCAGCCTTGTCTTGCTTATGTCATTAGACCATCATGCGTATATTGCTGCTATCGCTGTGACATAATAGGGCGTACATATCTGCAGTCCTATGCAGCCAATTAGATGACTCATTGACCATTAACATCCATCATTTGGGTAAACACACCTACATAATCCGGTGGTTTAAACTACTGTAGGGACAGACTTGAGGGAATGGAGAGGAGAGTTTATTCCTGCTAAGAAGTACCATGGTCCTCCTTCCCCAAGAGCCTGGGCCCCAGGTCCCTTCACACCGGTGCTCTCAGCAAACAACTAGGAGCCGTATCATCTAGCGTAACATCTAGAAGTGTTCCCTCTCCTGCTAGTCCTGGTGAAAAAGATCCTCTCCATGATGATGTTAGTTGAAGTGATTGGGCCCGCTGGGTATCCAACTCATTCAGATACACACTATAAGGACTCCATATGAGGGATATTTTCCTGAGTTTTCAGTTTGTATAGGAAGATAGCCAAAATAAAAATCAACTCTCTCTGCTCCCCACATTAAAATGTTATTAAGGCTGCAAAGTCAAACAGTCAGAATTGGGAAAAAATAGTTTTACTTTTGGCAGTAGATTCTTAGACCGTTCTGTCTGTGTACATACATCATACTTGCAAGGCCACAAAGCCTCTGCTTTTTGGTGCACAGGAGAGAATTGTTCCGCATTTTCATCAGAGCTGAAAGTCGAAAGTTGTCTGTAGGATCTGTTTCTTTTGCTGCAGTTGTGGATGTTCTCTAGTGAATGAGGCGAAGTGATACACGAAATGAAAGGACAAGTTTTTGATTAAAAAGAGTTGGATATTGTCCTGCAGGTCCCGAGTCTGTCTCTGATATTAGCACTGATGCACTTGAGCAAACCCCTGTGCTTAAACCAAGCTTTTTTTAAGGTTATTATCAATTATGTTCCCCATTTTCTGGGACATAACACACAATTTGTGTGATAATTTGCAAAAGAGCCAAATACGATCACAGATAGAATCAACAGAAATTGCATAAACAAAATGATTAACTGTAGTGAAGAGATATGAAGCAGCTATTATTTCATAATAATAGCTAACTTCATATGTCCTCAAAAATCTGGCTAAGAGAAAAAGAGTTGACAGAATCATGTGCCTGACAAGATCAAAGCTGGAGATGTTTCCCATCGTCAACAATGAGAAATGATTCCATTTTTAATAAAGAGGAGTCATTGTTGCATTTGCTTCCACAGGAGGAAAAGAGAATTCCAAACTCAGATATTGGATGAAAGAAAGGATGTTTATGTGATTTTAAAAATCTCCAAAAAAATTTGTTGAACAGTTAACTTGCTAAAGAAATCAGTGATTGACATAGACATTTGTGTTGACTTAGACAAATAGATATTGGAAAAGAAATACTTTTAACCTAAAATAAGTTCAAATAAGAACAAAGATAAAAATCAGCCAACCCGCTGTGTTTTTCAAATTGAAAAACGTCTTTGATTTCTTCACCCAGTTGTGGAGAAGAGTGTTTCTGGTTGGTTGGGTATGTGTACACAGAGAGGGGACGTCTGTCATATCAGAAGATTCAGAGGGCTCTAACTATCATGACCCAACATGGCCATCGCCTGCTGAAGATCTGCAGTGTTCTGGGCTGGCTGGACGTGCAGCTGGTTGCAGCTGGGACCAGGTCATGAGGGACCTTCTCCCTGTGCTAACTGAACTCATTTCTGTAGTTTCTTTATTTTCCTTGTTGTTCTGATTCAGTTAAAGTCACTGCTGCCAAATTAAAAAGGATTAACTGGCTTACTAGGTTTGGCAAGGATGATTGTTTAAAGTTTTAAAATTGCATTTTAGTGAGTTTAACTTATTTTAAGTTTGCATTTATATTTTGTTCACGGTTTGAAGTTCTGGGCAATTTTTCTAAGAACGCTTTTAAGTTATGACCATTTTTATTACTGCTAGAATTGATCAGCCTCAGGGGAAATAACAAAACATTCTCTTGTGCAAAACTATAAATGCAAAATAGCGTTATGTTGAAATACACAACCTTTTGTGTTTCACCATGAGCTGAGAATTATTAGCAGGGGCGTATCCTTTAATAACTTTGAAAAATGAACAAATTTATACCATCTGGGAAAGATTTTAACATACAGCTGTTGTGGGAAATTTGATGGAATTCATGATTCACATCTGAATTTAGTGACTGGATCAGATTAGACATTTTCTACAAATAGATTTTCGTATTGAGATATTTTGGATTCTGGCTTTTAAATAAATGTTAGACTGTCATGTATAATTTAAATGCTTTCATTGGCAAATGGAAGAAAATTGTGAAGTTACTTTTCATAACCTTTGTTTTAATTATGTTCCACTTTCTCATTTTAATAATAGACAGTCCCCCAAGAACTTCAAATTGGAAATTCATTTCCTTCATTCTCTGCATCTATACATCGCATGCATGTTGCTGTAAGTCATCTGACAGAAGCAAGGGCATGGCCTAATATTGCCTGACAGGATCAGACTTCATTTACTGGCAAGTGTTCACCTGGTTGAAGCTGAATTCTCTCTTTGAGAATCTGGAAATGAATTCCAATTTGCAGCCAAATCCTACACTAACTATAATAATGCATACTGCTTGCAGAAAAATTAGTACTTTGGGGGTGTGTAGCTGAGATCATCAAAGAATTTTCTTTTTCAAGACTGGATGGGAATGAGCGTGACATGTAAAACCAAAGCCATAACTTCAGTAGAAGAACGGAGGAGAAGATGGTAGAGTGAACCTAGACAAGCTAGTGCCACAAGGACAGAGGTACCGTTCTCTGTAGACCTTCAGCCCTTGCCCTCCCAGCTCCTCATCTTTTCTTTTCAGCCTCAGTCCTGGGACCTGTGTGGTCTCTTCTAGGGGAGCCACAGCAGTGACAGACAAGATCCATGGCATTGATGGGAAGAGAAATACTCTCAATTAAAGCAAAATAAAACACTTCAGAACAGAAATCCAAATGATGAGCAAATAGAAAAGGATGAAGTGGACGGATTTACTAACAAGCTTGTTGATGTCCTGCAGATTAGAGAAGATGCTGTTAACTGCTCTGAGATGTGTTTTGCTGACATTAGTTGGTGATTCTCCTCCTTCCTTTGCTATTTCTACAGGGATAGTTGGGAATCGCTGGAATATGCATGTTTCTCGATTTATGGCCCCAAAAGCAATCAAATCCACAGTGCCTTACATGTTGCCTCATAGCAATGATGCAGAGCTCCCCATAGCCCAGAGACATGCACATGCTCTAACCTTGGCTGAACCCTTCTACCATTAGTCTTGATAATTGATGGAACCCAAGGAGAAATGACTGCAGTTTAATAACATTCGATGGTTTCTGGGTGACTAGTGGTGTGTGACTAAAGTAACATTTAGGTTAGGCATTACCCAATGCCTTTCAGAAGAGGCCGCAAGGGAAGAAAGGAAAGCAGGAAACGTGGAGGAAAAAGGTCTCTAAAAAAATGGAAAATAATTTTGCCGTACTTCTACCCTGAATTGCTTCCTTCTGAACATAGAATATTCCAACCTGCTGATGTGGCAGATGTCAGGCTTCAGAGAGTGTTCCTCAGGTCTGAAATCACTGATTAAAACTTGCATAAATAAGCAAAGCAATTTTACATCTGTTTCCCAGGTATAGCAGGACTTAAATCTTCTTGTCTCATTTTCTGCTGACATAAGAGCAGAAGTAGATCCAACAATAATTATGGAAAATCTTAAGGAAACAGATTTATTAAGATCCATTATGCTGGCAACCTGTTTGTAATATGTTGCAGGACCAGAACTCAATCTTGTGAAATACAGACACCCCCCATATACCCCAAAGCCTCGAATATATCTGAGCGAAATAGATAATATTACCTTTTTTGCTTTACTGCACATATTCATATCTGCTTTATATGGATATAAGACTATAATTATACACAAGCCAACATTTCACTCAAATCATGCAGAGTTGATCAATGTTTAGTGAATTGAATACTCTTCTTCCAACCTACTAATGTTACTAACATTGCACAGCTATTTCTCATGGGTATGAAAAGAAACTTTTAGGCCAGCTCTCACTAGAAAATATTTTTGTTCTAGCTCTAGCTAGTTGTGAGTTCTCCTAGCATGAATGCTACTCACATTAGCCAACTGCACTTTTTTAACCAGTGTAGTATATATCAAGCTTAATAAGTTAACGATTTTTTTCTGTCATAATCCTCTTCAAGATGGAGCTTTTGCCAATACAGAAGCTGAAAAACACATTCTCCATTGACAAGCTCCTAAGAGATGCTCTCTTTATGGGCTATTTTGTATCCTACTGGAAAAGGTCGTCATAAAAGAATATCAAAGATAGCACAACTTAGAACTTCATTCATCATAGGAAAAAAAATACATCCCAGAGTTTTCTGCACCAAATATACGATGTCTGCAAATCCTCAGCTAGAGAAAAATCATTACTGTTTGATGACAGCTGATGATCAGTTCTGTTAACCAGCAACAGAAGGCAGTGGTGCCTACGCAGGTTTAAGCAATGCTTTCCATGAATTCACTCCCCTTTGGTTCTACAGAACTCTGTAAGATTTGTTTGATCCAGAAAGTGGGTAGGGCAACCAGGCACTGGACATCATGAAATCCACATCTCAGCACACCCAGCAGACACTCACATAAAACCCATAAAACCTTTGGTACCATAGGTAAAGATAACATAGTGCATAAGAACAGAATAGGAGAGAGAAAAAATACCACTAGTCTCCTAATTTCATGCACACTGGGGATTATTTTCTTCTCTTTCAGTCTAAAGAAATATGTATTCGTGGAAAGCAAAATATCGGATCATAAGAAATGTCAGGATGTCTCATGGTCAATATATTACTATGAGCTACGGCCAGGGGAGCAGCATAGTAGAATGGTACTAATGGACAGATTTTGAGGCGCTCAGCATGTAAGATTCTGAGTTGCTTTAAAAATCAGATGTCTTCTTCAGTCTAGATAGGATTTCTTTTGAAAATCTGGCTGTAATAATGCTCAAACGATATTCTTCTAGTAAAAGAGCCACTGTTGGCTGCATGTTTAATTTATGTGTATTTAATCATCCACGATAATACAGTAAGTCCTGCTGAGTGCAAGATGTGAGATCAGACAGCTGCCCATATGTAAAGAACAAATTCATATTAACCACAATAACACATATGCCTAACTTGGCCAAACCTTTTAGCCAAAATCTGGTACTTGCTAAAGTCCCAATATGGAAGACATATGTTATTCGGGATATAAATTATGTATGATGCTTTTCATCAGGTTATTTGTGCAATCTAGTTTATGGGGCAAAGATGTGTAATAGACTTTGTTTGGAAGTTTGGAATATGCATAAATCATAAGTGAAATTCCTATAATATGTGAATAATGGGAATAAAAATAACCTGTCTGATAGGTATCTAGTAGTTTCTCTGGACAATATGGGTTAATAGAGCAGAACCAACAGTCAAGATGAGCAAACCTTTCCCTGCTGTGTCCCATCTGGAAATACAGGTTAACACAATTTTTTTTGTCGCAGACTTGCTGTCTTCATTAAACTCAATTTAACCCAAGAAATCTGAGCTTCTATGAAATAACTGTTATAAAAAAACAGTATGCATTTGACTAGACAATTATCAGCCTTTCTTACATTTTTGAATGCTTGTGGCAAGCATTTCTCATGCAAAATGATTAACTAAATAAATACTTTAAAATATGCATGTACTAGGCCTTAGTTTAAACAAAAAAAAAATCCCTTTTAAATCACTTTACGTACAGAATATTCAAGTGTACCTCACAACTGCTGGGGCAGCGGATTCACTGGATATTACCTGCAATGAATTCCCATTTTCAGGAAATTTCTAACACTGCTTCCCTTGTTTCCCATCGCCTATCCAACCTGAAATCCCAAAGCCCATTACTCACAAGTAGTTGTCCATGCTGAGGTTCTTGCAAATAATGTATGGGATTCCCATCGCCTTGTAGGAGTAAGGCCATGGAAACACATGCATGGATACTCCCACGTCACAGTTACAATGTGAACAAGCAAGCAGTGCAGAACTTTCCTTGGTGTTAACTTCAGCAGAAGAACTAAGCTGGCACTTCATGCTCATTCCAAATCATTAGGAAAGATATTGGAGAGTACAGTTTATCTAGTCCACCATTATCGATGCTTATGGACATTATGGATGCTTATGCTTATGAGATCTGCAGCATAAAATGTAAAGATCAAATAGGCAGTTCAGCCTTTCAGCCTGCATTCAGCAGGAGTGTATCTACCACAGAATCTTTGTTGCTAAAGGGCATAGTGATGGAAAAGTTGTTTTTTTCAGGATCCTTGAGCATAGATGGCCAGAGGATGCTTGAGTCAAGCCTCGATGGGAAAAGGAGTGTTGCATGGGCTCTCCTCGCTAGATATGTTAACAGGAAGGGATGCCAGCAAACCTGAGCTCACTCTGCCAGCACCAAGCCTGAGCTGAGCAAGCTGGGTGTTACAAGTCACGTTAGGTCTGGATTCAAGGTGGTTTTGCTAACATGGCATTAATAGGTACTATTAATCCAGAAGCTTCCTCCAGTTTAGCCAATGGCTTTTCCTCTGTGCTGATGAGTCCTGCTGAGAGTTCAGCTATACTACGTTTGAGATAGCAGATCTCCATGGTGTAGCATCTTCTCATTTCTCTGCCACTTTGGGCGACTCGGTGCAATACCGTTTCCCAGTACTGATGCCCACTTGAGGGCCAACATGCTTCCTGGCCCTGCTAAGCATTTCTTCATGAAGATTCAGTGCAACAGGTTTTCAAGCTGAAAGAGCTGCCCTGGTGCAGGATAGGAGTGGCCCAGCAGCCGTGAGCATACCTGGCCTCTCCCAGGGCTGCCCTGGCTGCATGCAGCTCCTGAGTCGAGGCGGGCAACATCCTGAACACAACAGGGTTAAAACCAAGCTGACAAATGAGGCAAAGCATGGAAAATATGAAGACAGCTATTTGGTAGCACATCTGAACCCGTGCACAGAGATCCCATCTGCAATCACTTAGAGGTGCCTTAGTAAAGCAGAGCCCGGAATGCTGGGCTAATAAAGTGTCAGCAGCAGGGGGATTACGAGGGAGATTTACAAGAGTGCATGAGTTTAGTTGCTGCTGGAGACATCCGATACACTCTGTGTTTGATTCCAGGCTTTGGGATGGCAATGAAATAAGCCCACAGACTTGTGTCAAAAAGCGTTTCCAAGCGGTCGCCTCTATCCCGCGTACCAGGGGGACTTGCAGCAATGCTGCATCCCTGCTTGCCAGGGCAAGTCTGAGGCTGCTCTTGCACCACATTTATTTAAATGGCAGCAGAGAGACTAATTGCCCTGCTCTGCATTGCCCAGGATGATGATGGTAAAGGAAGGGCCAAAGTAAATGTCCTGATGCCCTGACATGCAGCTACCTCTTTTCCCTGCTCCCTCTCTTAAAAGTTTGTTTCGATAGAGAAGGGTACAAACCACCAGACCAGGCTCACAACTTCCCAGAGTTAAAGGGTGGTGAGAGCTGAGGATTTTTCCTAGTCTCGTTTCTAATTCTTAAATAAAGGCCTTAAATAGATAAATGAGTGCAATTTAAATCTAAATTAAATGCAGCGTGAGTAAACATACCATAGTGAACACATCAGTCCTGGAAAGCGCGATTAGAGGAACAAACGCTGCATTTTCAACCTGTAAGTGATGAACTTCCCAGTCATTTCTTTTTTCAAATGTATTTTCCTTTGATGAAGTGGACTTTCCAGGAGGCAATTAGAGCGATCCGGGCAAAGACAAAGAGCCAAGTATTTTCCCGTCATTGTCTAAGGCACCATAAATAAGTACCGAGCTTATTACTCACCCCCTTAGTGAATGAAAAGGGAAAATATTTTGTGCTTTGTTTCTGCCTCTGACACTTCGATGTAAAATGGGCAATAGGCTCAGCCACAGCTATGTCAGCTATGACAAAGCCGGCCTACGGCTCCAGTGGAATCACCTATGTGATAAAGCGCTGTATGTGCTGAAGTGTTTGCAGGATGAAGCGCCTCACCAGGGGTTATACATCAGGCTGCCTCTTGGCAGTTTGTCAGACCGACGGCCCAGCGGCCCAAGTGCCCTATTGAAGATGTGAGGGACTACGAAGGCAGAGAAGGAATGGGAGGGAGGAATGCGTTTGCCCAACCTAAGAAAGTAATTGGAGATATTGTTCAATCTGGATATTTATCAAGGCTTGAGGCTAAATTCTGGCCCCATGAGAGTCGGTGGCCAACCTCCATTGATTTCAGTAAGGTCAGGATTTCACCAGTGATTTATGGAATGAACTAACACGACGTTTTAACAATCAGTTTTAGTAGTTGGAAGTGTTATTCATTGCCGAGGTAAAGCATTGTTGGATTTTATGTGACTGTGTAACTTTAAAAACAGGCAACCTGCAAAGCAACAATATAAAATGCACTGCTTAAATTACATTATGCAGAAGAATGACACAAAGGAATGAAACCAAGGGAATGTTTTCCTTCTCATTCCTCTCATACTTCTAAAAGTCAACAATTATGAGGACAGTACTCGTAAATTTAAATCACCTGTCCTCAACATTAAACCCCATTTGCTTGAAGTTTCTTTTATTTCTGGCAAAACACAAGCTCTAGCTTTTCAATACGAATGACACGTTTCTCCGAGTTAGCACAACGACTCAGCAGCCGCCTTCAGTTGTTTGCTGTGTGCTCCAGGACTGCCAAGAAAAGTCCAAAGAAAAGTCTGGCTGAATATATACTTTAATGATATCTATAATATTCTCTTTTGTAAACTCTGATGTTATTTCTGACATTTTTAGTCATTTCATTTGTCTGTAAGTTAAAATAGCATAAGATAAAATGTACACCCAGGTGTTGGGGAAAAAAAATTGAGACTTTAATAAATGAATCAGTTGGTTCCTGTGAAAATAAGATCCTTGTGTTTCAGATTTTCTTCCACTGTGAACTAAAAATGCTTTAAACAGGCATAAATGGATGTTTACAAATAGAAAATAATTAGCTTTATTATAATGAATTGTTTCAATTACTGGTTTTGTTTTCCCTTTGTTTTCGCTTTATTTTTGGTGGTAGGAGTATATATTTGTCACAAGAAATGTGACTGCGGGAAGAAGACTGAGCAGAAGGTACCTGGGTTTTGACTCTGCCTGCTACCGATCAGGACACGAACACATTTATGCCATGATGGCAGGTGAATGCGAAGGCAGGTAAATAATGGTGTGCTGCTCTGCGCCTGCATCTCGCGCGGCTCTCCAAGCAGCGCCTACGTGAGCGCGGCAGCGAGTGGAGCAGCGCAGACCTAACCAGCTCCCGAGCTGCAGAGTTTGAGAAGTTCAAAGCCCATTTTCCCCTTGCCTCCTGAAAATCACTCCTCTAAATCACAGAACTTGGCTCCGAGTTGACAGAGGATAATAGCTCTAGAGCTAATGAATAGGGCTGTCCACTTGCGTCAATGGGCTTTGAAGGGAATCTCTGGTGCTAAGTGTCACACTTTCTTGAAGAGTTTTCCTTTGAGGATTTTTAATTTGCAGCTCTGGGGGAAAAAAACTGTCACAATAATGGGAGATGATCATGTTTTTTTACACATTTCCTTTCTTAACAGCATGTTTTGGTGAATTAACTTGTAAAGAAGGAACTTAATCAAATAAGTCTTTCACTGCCTTAATTTTTAAAAGAAGGTGGCAGCAGTGTTCCCAGTTTTCCTTTTGCATGCCTGTTAGCTCTGTTTTCTTAACCCCACTATGATGCTTCTGTGTGTTAAGTCATTCCCAATCATCTGTGCCACATTTTGGATCCACCTAAAACAAAGGATCTAGTTGTGGCAGAGCCTGCCTGGCACTGAGCACTCTCCAACCCCATTTAGCTTTTAGATGCCCTTCAAAGCAGTCCATGAATCAGAGGATGAAACTCTTTGAGATATTTTAAGCAGTTCCTCTTTAGCAAAGCAGGAGTGATTCAAAACAATTGCAGGTATTCATTCAACCAACCTATTCTTCGAGTCTTTCAGAACTGTCATTTTGTAATTGTCTAGGAAAATTTATTATTTGTTTTAAAACAATGAGGAAAACAAAAGCCTTCTTCAAAATCAAATGATTTTTAATAACCAACTGCACAGGAAGGCAGACTGCAGCCTGATCCTGACATCCTGATTCAGGTAAGTCTGGGTTTGTATTAAAAAATCAGCTTCAATAGCATGTAAGTGACCCCTCCATTCTTTACATAATTAGAGCTGTTTGAAATTTTTAGCTTGAAATCTTTGTATTTCTATTCAAAATGATCTTTTTGAAAATAGACAAAATGTCCTGAGTATTTTTTTTAATCAAAGGCTAACCTTCAAAAGTTTTTGAATTACCAAATTTAGGAGAATTTTTTTTTTGTTAAGCTTACTTTTTATTTATTTGGGCACTCCGTAACTTTCCAAAATGGGCCAGAGTTAGAAAATTCACCAAACATGAAACAGAACTGAACTCATTATTCATTTTATGATTCCACATTTTATGATGTGGAATAACAAGAAAAGGGCAAAAGAGAAAGAGGTAAGTCCATGGCATTTTGAATCTCAGGAATGTTTCAGAAGACCATTTGAAATACTGATTTTTTTTTCTGAACTCTAAAGAATGTGAAGATGGCCAGGCTCTAAAGGCTTCCCACAAAATTGCTTTCCATTTTAGAGCAGCTATGATTGTAATATTAATGTCATTTCATGAACTCTGTTATATTAGATTCGGAAAGAAAAAAAACAGCCTTGTGTGTGAGCGCATCGTAGAGCTGGAAGTTTTCTTCCATGAAACAGAAAAATAGAATAAAAATGTTATCCCAGAGATTGCCTAGTCTGGGTCTATGGGCCTTTTGGGGTGGACAGTTCTTTGTACCAGACCCTTGTGTCAATGGAGTAACGAAGCAGGGGACAGTTGTTACCTGGTTGGTGAACCTGCATTGAGAGAGATGCAGATGTGTGGCTAGTGGGTTTTGAAGTGCTATCCCAAGAAGAGTTCACTACGGAGGGTGTCTCCATGGTCACCCAGTGCAGTCATCCCCTCATATAGGTCTAGATGCTCACAATGTGCTGCAGCCACTGCCTCCTGTCTGCCCTTCTTCTGGTCGTGAAACCAGCCCGGCTTGCTCCTCACCCATCACTGCTCTGCCCTGTCTGGCTCTAGTAGCCAGTCCTCACTGTGGTTCAGTCCACCAGGCCTCCTGCTGCTCTTCCTGCCATTCCCACCTTCTATTTCTAGCTCCTCTTCTGCTTTCTCCTACTCACTCGAGATGCAGCTTCCTGTCCACATCTTTGCTTTGCCCCCGTTGCGTTTTCCCACATGCACTGGTGTCACAGCGGCCCACTGCTCACCGCCAGAGATTTCCATATTACTGGAATGAAATGCTTCCATCTATTTTGTGATTTGGTCCCTTTGGGTAATTTCCCCCCAGTCCACTTCAGCTTTTGGTTATCATTGCAAGGAGCAGTGAATACAGCAATGTCTCGCTCAAAACGGACGTTCGTGGAGCAGCACATTTGCTGTCCTGGACGAGCAGACAGGCTTTACCGCTGTGCCGTCCCGTACTCGCAGATAAGGCAGACACAGATTAGGCCAAATGGTAGCTTGATACTTTCACCTCTGACACTGCCGAGCAGTGGGGAGGCAGATGCTGCAAGGCCCTTGGAGGCTCTCCGAACTCCTCAAGGCATTTGGGAAGCATCTGTAAACTAATCCAGATTTGTTAGTAATATTCCGTCTGTAATTCCCCTCTGGCCAAGGAAAGACCAAACTCAAACCCAGCTTGATGCCAGAACAAAGTGATTCAGATGAGCTGGGATTCCTGGCTCCACAAAACATCTACAGCATCGGGAGATGACACGGCAGCTTGCTGTGACTTCTGCTATCTGATCAGACCATTTCTTAATCAGCAGAGACACTGCTCATGGTAAGAAAAACGTCCTACAAACCAGCTTTCATCCATGTGCAACAGGTTCTGCTTCTGCAAAACAAAAGGGTGTCCAGTTGTTTTCCATATTCATTGCTTCCTCTCGTTCCCAGACTCTTCCAGCCGACGCGTTGGTAGGAGTGGAGTGCGAACACAAACACAGTTCCTGAGAAGCCAGAGCAAGATTGCGCCTGAGAGTGGAAGCTGCATATTTGAGCCCCGTGGAAAGACCTGAATTGTCTCTTTAAAATAGTTCTGTAATAGATGTGAAAAATATAACCTCTTATTTAAAAGGAGGGAGTTTCCCAAGTAACAGACTTGGTTTTAGGAGAGTAACAGATGCCAGCAATTTCCATAATGAATGTCCTTGGTTTAGAAGTAGGAGTAAAAACAGTCAGCTTAGTTCAATGCAAAATTAAGACATGATTTCTCAACTCTGTGTATTTTGCCAAAGTAGCTTATGAACCACACTCGCCTCTAACAAAATGCATGTATTTGCATATCATGACCACAAGAGAGAGCTTTAGTGTTGGATGTTGTGCACGTTGCGTCAGAGGATACGAGTAGTTCAGTAGTCCAGGATTTTTAACTGTCACTGTTCAAACATGACGAGAATACCAGATACCTAAAGCCAAACAGCAAAACAAGCCACTATTTCCCACTGCACAGGCAACGTTCACATCTCCTGAAGAACAAGAGTTGGAGGGGCAAGTTTTCAAGTGTGGGACATTTAGAAAATGCTGCTTTCATTTAGTAGGTCAAGTTCCTCTGAAACTGAGCCTAAAAATTTAAAAGTATCATTAAGAAGAGGAGATCTGATATGACTTTTCCCAAGAAAAAGCTGTGCAATCCATGTTATTTCTCTCTTTACAGACTGCTGGGTGATTATATCTTATATACAAGCTTTATATATAAACATAACCATGTGTGTGTGTATGTATATATACACCAATATATATGTATGTATGTATATACATACACACATATTTACATATTTATATGTATTTGTATGTGTGTGTGTGTCCAATCTTTTCCTTATGCCACCCTTCTCTGCTTAAACAGCCTCCAGTCCGGGCATGCTAAGCAGCTATTCTCATTCCATTCAAATCCTTACCTAAGACTAATTTCTCCCATCATATCCATAAGGACTTTAATAATAATGATTATACTGCAGTCCAACCATCTCAAGCTCTCCACCCATCTCCTCCCTGTGTATTACCTTCCACTCATTTTCTTCCAGATAAAACAAACTCTTGAGGGCAGAGACCTGCTGGCTCTTCTAGTCTTCTTCTGGGTGTTGTAAAAGCAATAAGGCAATATCACACATAAAGCACAGTATTCAAATGATACTGAGTCAGATGTAAATGAGGAAAAGCAGGTCATTCAGAGTTACCTCACCATGAAGTGTCTAGATGCATTGCATTCCTGCAGCTTCCCGGATATGGTATGTAATGAAAATGGTGAATAATCTCATGCGTGTATTATACCTTTCATCCCAAAGAGTACTCAATTACTTTACTAATTGACAGTGCAAAGTGTGTACATGAGAACCTCTTTGCTCATCAACGGAGCGTAGTCAGAGCGCTGGTGAGAGCACAGGGCCAGCACAATTCACAGAAAACCTTGAGACAATCACGGGCTATGGGGAACGCAGAGCAGAGGGGAAAAATGAGCAGCCAGGGATGACCTTTAATTTGAAGTGTCTCTGCTTTTGCCCCGTTTAAGCAGAACAACTGCTTGATTGTGTACAAGACGCGCGTTTGTGTGCGGTCACCACTAAACAGACCGTATCTGCACATGCTGATGAGATACAGAGCGTCACTCCTTCCCTCGGTGCTGGAGTAGATGGTCTGGGGCTGATCCTGAAATCTGCTGAGCACTTAGAAACACCATGGATTCAGCAGGACCAGCCCTAACTATAGCTCTTGAAATAGCACTCCACAGTAAGTATGGGCAAAGGTTGCTCCTTGCTATAGCTATATATTAAAAAAAAAAAAAAAAAAAAAACACTCCTGGATTTTCTCAACTCCTCTTTTTAAATCATTAATTATTTTTAACTAATACCTGTGAAAACTTCCGTAAACTTGCAGTGGTTGTTTACATATCCAGGAGTAAGAGAATAGAATCTTCCCCAGCTAGAATATTTTTTTCCAAGACCAAAGCACTTTATGATGTTAGTCATTTTATTATCTCTGTTGTAAAAACAAAAAAGCAGGGAAACTGAGGCATGGAACATGAAATGAAGTATATAAAGCCAATCATCTGCTAAAAGCACACCAAGTGCCAGGAGTCTATACCAGCTTTGGAAAAGACATGCCTTTTCCAAACAGGTAACATCACTGTGGTTGCCTCAGAATGTACCTTCATCCACTGCTAGAGTCCTAGTTACATCAACAGCAACTTGGATAGTTAAAGGCATCTGTGCTCATAGATCTTATTGCAAGCATGAAGCCAGTTACATCCTATCATTTTATAACATGCATATGCATCTTTTAACAAGCACCATCTATCTCTTCATCTGTACCGCACTCATCAGATTACACTATCTGAAACTTTTTTTTTCCCCCAAGAGATCATAAAAGTTTCAGCGTTTACTCAAAATGTTTTGTCATGTTTTCAATTTGACAGACTGTGCAACTGCTCCAAAGATAACACGGGAGCTGCCAGTGCTTCTCATATGTTGAGCTGAGTTGTAGGTGCCTGTCTACAACAGCATGTTTCCTTGGTAGTTTTAGATACTCCAAAACAGAATTTTCCAGTCCCCACATACATGTATGTTGTGGAGTGGCTAGCAGCTATTCGGATTACACAACAGGGGCATTTTTGAAAGCTGAGAAAAGATCAAGAGCTGGAACCAACTGGAATATTTTCCCCTATGTCCCATCCCAATATAACTGCCCGGTAATTCCTCCAGTCCCCCAAACTCCTGCCATCGCACGGGAAGGGGCTGTTTTCATTTAGCCATCGCTGGTGCAGGCAGTTCAGCGCGGAGGCAGAGGGCAGGGTGCAACAGTAATTTACACACCATAAACTTTTGTAGGTTTTATTCACCTCATTGGTCTGGTATTAAACAGCATCGCGTGGTAGCTGTGTGAGCTGGGAGCGCGGTGCTGGCTGCTGCCGCGTGCAGGCTCTGCCACGCAGGAGGTGACACCTCTCTCCTCGGCTGCTGCGCCCGGGGCAGAGCTAGGAGGAGAGGCTGGTGATGAGGAGAGGTGCGCACTGACCATCCACCATGTAATCAATGTTATATACTTCTTACTGTAATACCTGACACTGCTAGGAGATGTACATCTCCAGCTACCTATATACAGAGAAGCTTTCCCTATCAAAGAACCTAAAGTGTGCCAGGGATTGCTGAAGACAAGGAAGAGCCCATTAGCAAGTGTAAGACAGTGATTTATATGACAGCAATCTCAGCATAGGTGCTTCCTCATCAGTGCTAAAGATCCTGGAAAGAGCAACTTTTTTTTATTCTTCTAAGGGTTATAAAGTGTTTTGAAGAGTCTAGGAAGGCAAAGGAAGTATGATGCAGAATATTCAGAATATTTATTCAAATCCTGCAGAGCTCACAGGGACTTCACATTCAGAAAATCCATGTATTGACTCTTTTGTCCCATGCATGTCACACAGAGTTTAATAGCAAGGCCACAAGACTGAAAGCACAAGCAAAACAAGCCTGACAGGGGGACATTAGCTGCGAAACAGAACTGCAGAGGAGATCCAGAGTTTTGCCATCTGCAACAATGCAAAGTTCCTTCTGGAAAACCGGATTGCTATGGCTCCTGCTCCAACAACCACAGTCGCTGGTGGGGTGATCCCTGCCAAAGTACCCTCCAAATCCAGAAGAGTCCGGCCCCAAGAAGCTCTGCTGTGAGTGAGCTGGTATAACTGCCAGTGGGAGTTGTGGATGATCGTTGTAGCTCAGGATCAGAATTTGCCCATAGCATAGATCATAAGTTAATGCATTGTTATGAACTCATTTTTAATACTTCTTTTTCTTTTTTATGAGTCATATTCTAGCACTAGAGGGTTCTTTTCTGAACTCTTCAGAGATTCTTGTCTATTGGACATTACATTAGGTAAGTGCGCTTTCGATTTTGAATGGTAAAAAGGTCCAGGCATTATAAACTGTTCAACCTTTTCTGGGGCAGAAAGCAACTGTAACGTGGAACAATTTCATCAGAAAACAAAGTGTTTTTAATGTTTCTGAGCTGCTTCACCTGAATAATATGATACTAAGGGCTTTGTTTCAAGATCTAGTTTGTAATAGGAGGCTAAAAAAAGACACATACGCAAACAACCCTATGGAAACTTTTGTCTACCATAAGTGTCAAGCAGATGGAATGTTATTGATTGCAATGGATTTACACCCATAATGAATTTGGCCGGATGGTCAGAAGTCTAGTGGGTGTGTAAATGGGGAGGTGAGCTGGGGAATGACGTACATAGCGGTTTATCTGGAGACCGGAGCCGCAAAATGTTGTAGTTACACTTAAGTTTTATTAAAAATGCCATTCTAACGAGCCCTAGTGGCCCCAGCACATGGAAAGTGGCTTGCTGTGTTTTGAATGGCACCGAGTAACACCCCAGGGCCTTAAATCAGTTCAAGATGTGTTAGTGGCGTCTGATGTTAAGTGTAGAAAGGAAATTCAAAGCAATATAGATTTAACCTAGGGACCCTTCTTCTGCCTGATGCTTATCAATAATGCAAGCGCAAGTAAGAGCCAGAATAGATTTTGTACCATTATGCGAATGTGTGAGTTTATTAATAATATTTTTATTGTGCCGTTTGGATAACCAGCCTAAGGAGGAAGGCACTGAAGTGTGGACAATAGAGAAATAAAGTTAAATATTCCATCTTTTATGTTTCTGCGGGCACCAGTTGATGTATTGAACCCTATGAAAATTAAAATGGAAAAAAGGCAACTTTTAATTTTTTTACAAGTCAAGTGGAGGAAGAAGAAGCAGTGAAGGAGAAGATGGGCAGAGGAGACCTGCTAAACCTCTCAAGTCATAGAGATATTTGGGGAGTTTGCTTTTGCAGTAGTTCACTGCAGAGGACACTGAAGACCCGAAAAGGAAGAAAACGTGAATTTATGACACACTCCAACTGTAAGGGGCTCACACATATCTATTTGTATACAATGCCTTGCTAGGAAACTTAAATGGATTTTCCATGTCTGCAAGAAGGGAGCAGATCAGCCCTATGTTATTAATCCAGGGCTGTGCTTCCAAATCTTGTCACAGCCAGCGGATCTACAAGAATGTCTAAGATCTCCCCTGTTTCGATGCAACAATGAAAATCATGACTTCAAAGACATTACTAATGACAAAAATGATTTGCTAAGTATTTGCACTTCCTGAGTATTTTGATTTCCTATAAAATATGTATATTTAGTGCCAGCCTGAAGCAAACACTTGAATACCAGGCTCTGAAAAGCAGAAGACTGAGGCACCTCTAATGCCATATTGATGGTAGGGCATGGTGAGTTTAGATGGTTTAATTTGTCAATAGCCATAATGGTAACAGGAATTTGAAATCTGGTGAGACGCGAAGTCCTTTGCCCTCTACTTATATGGTCTGGACACGGACAACCACTGAGTCATGAGCAGCAATCGCTAACTTAGGAGATGCAATTAGAAGGGAACCCCAACAACCATCTAATGAAATGCCAGGGACTTGGCACAAATACCTCTGGTGAGACAATGAAGAAGGAGTCTTAAACTCTAACCTTAAGCACTGCTTGCTTCCTTCCCACACTGACAACTTTAGCAACTAGGTGACTTAAAGTGTCTAATTATAGGATAATTATTGTTGTTGCCTTTGAAAAGGTCAGTCGTGGAACCTAGGACCCTAAGGGAACAGAGACAAGAAAGGTGAAGAAGGAAATGAGAGGAGCAAGGTTCATGGACTTTTTGACCAAGTGGAAACAGAGGAAGACGGGACCTTTCTCTGTCACTGGGCCATGCTTTGCAGTCCTGTGGCGTTAATGGTTTGTACTCCCAACTACCGGCCACTCCTCACCTGATGTAAATGAGAGCTGAAAGGCTGATCTTGTCTATCTTTCCAACGCAAAAATATCTATATATAATAAATTTTTTTAAAAAGAAGAAAATCAAGTCAGTGTCATGATATGGCTAATTACAGTGCAGATAGGTCATTGCATCTGCAACTATCTGCTCTCATATCCTGTTTCCAGCCTGGCTCAAATATAAAGGAGGCAGGTTCTGGGCTGAAGTTGGATTTTGCTTCTGAGATTACAGAGTTAAGAAATGGTGCAGAAAGGAAATAAAACTCCAAAGATGTGTAACTAGCATAAAAAGACAAGGAACGTGGACTCAGAAATTGAGTATCGTAGTATTTCTTCCATATTTAGTAACTGTCATCTTAAAAGGCAGAGAACATAGTAAACAAGCAAACAGGAAAAGTAGAATTTGGGCAATGGTCAGGACAAAAGAGAGAGAAACTCAGTATTTTAACTTCCACCCTTCATATGAATAATTGTCCAATTTTGAAACAAAAATTAACTTACTCTGTGGCCAAAACAAAATCATAAATTAGCAGCAATGGGGTTTTCATGAATCTTGGACTTGTCCTCTGAAAATGGGATGGGCAAAGCTAATTTAACTTTTTATAACACTTCAAAGATGATAGCTCAAGAATGCTCACTGTAACTAGGTCAATTTAATATATATATTTTTGGTCTGTTAAACCATTATAATGCTTTTCCAAATGATCATCATTTAACTGAAACTGGCAAGATCTGAAAGTACAGATGGATCTGAACCTAACTCATGCTTTCAAGGGAATTGTCTCATTATACGTTTATGAGTAAGTCTATTGCCTATAAACCAGAGCAACTTGTTTATGGCTGGAGCATTCATTCAGCATTTCTGTCACTTCCTCACCAGCAGAAAGGAAAAGCCTGCTAAAAAAAGAAAGTGTATACCTTTTAGATTGCCATAAATAGGCCAAATACTAGCTTAGCCTGAACCTACCTGTAAGATTTAGCATCCTGTAGGATATGTTTCCTAAGCATAGATCAAATTCAGGACACGGATATAGAATTCTGATTTAAGTAGCTGATTTCAATATATCATTGGAATTAATATTGATGATAAGAATTAGGAGATCAATCAGACATAAACCCTCGCCCTGTCTTTCTCCTCTTCTTCTCTTCTGCTCTCAAGTATCCTGAACTTCATTCCTAATTCCAGTAACATTTCTAAGTTCATTCCTAACATTCAGCATTGTACTGTATTTTGCAATAAATAGAGGAAGTCATTGCCATAAAATGTAAAGAGAAAGCAAAGCTTCCAAAGTAAAACTTAAAGAAAAAGAATGACTCTATTAGAGGAGGAACAGAAGAGTTCTGAGTAGATGGATCTTGTCAAGGAGAGAATAACTTATTTCCAACTCATGATTCATGGAAAAGGCACAGAAATGAGACCTAAAATAGAGGAACAAACTGCATGTATCTATAAAGAGGATTAAAAAAGGAGACTAGAGCTTTAGGTGAGACACAGCCATCCTCATTTTCAAATATCAGAAGTTTTTAATCCAAAGATGATAAAAAATATTGTGCTTGTAAAAAATTTTATGAGTAAAAGATATTTACAGATGTGATCGTCTTACAGATAAAACCATGGGGGATGGAGATCCTAACCTACATGGAATAAATCATCTGCTGCTAGATATTTCTGACTCCGCTTCAGTATTCATCCCTGGTACCTGTCCATGTGTCTGAGGAGGGAAAGGGAAAGAGTAGAGGATCCAGGTAAACAAGTCCATTGCACAACACCGCATCTGGAAAACTGTGTCAACCTTTAACTTGTTTAACTGGCCCTCCTATGGCAGTAACACATCATTACTGCTTTCCGGTGTTTATTAATGTCATTTTTATGGTTTATTTGTAGCAAGGTTCAAATTCCATGTAAATAGATGTTCAGAAAAATAAGAGTTTCGAAGTCTATTTTTTTATGTATAGTAGGAAGGAGGTTGCGTTGGATAGAGAGGGCACAAAGAGGGTAATGGAGAAGCATTTTGAATGGATCTGTAGTGTTACACAGGACCCCTACCTCACTGAATTCCCAGAAATCCTACAGCAATCAAAATACGCTTTGCAGACAAACTGCCATTACAGACCAGCCAAAGCTTAAGCTGCTCAGAATTTCTGCTGAACTCAGAATTTTTCTCTGTGCTGAAATGATGAACACATTCATATTAAAATTGGTGGAGATTCATTCCCCAGTGTGGCCAAATGTCCAGGTCTCCTCAAAATTGGTACTCATCATTCCTTTAATAATAGTCTACAGAACAGGACAGTCATTCCCAAGCCGCTCCTGGCCTGCTGGCGTAGAGGGACTGCCGCCTGCAATGAAGTAATTCTCCTCTTTCCTCCAAGGGAAGAGATGCAGGAGAGTCAAGCATCCGAAATGACTAAGCACCCACCAAAAAGGAAATCTAGTTGGTTAGTCATGAAACTGAGGCAGCAGTCATTCACTACATAGAGAAAAATTAATTTTATGTGTAGAGCCAAGAGCATATGTATACCATCTTCTGCATAGCATGGCTAGTTGTGATTATTCTGAATGATTGAGTTAAAACTTCTGCTTTCTTTATTAATGTGTATTTTCTGTTCTGCAGCCTGACCCCTTGCTTGGTTCATCTACCTCTTTGATCTAAACACACTTGAAAACATTAACATATTACAATCTCATGCTGAGTCTCCTGCATAGGGTCTACTACAGGGAAAACTACTTTGGTTGTAAAAGTCAGTACCAAAATGTTAATTTTTCTCTGGGAATCTCAAATGAACAGATTCAAAAGTGCCAAATTTGATTTAAGTAAACCAATGTACTCGGTGAGTTCTCCAAACACCCAGGAGAAGATACTGAGTCAGACAAAACTCCACATAATTTCAGTAAGTTCTCAGTCCGTAGGCTGCCCATGATCTGGTTTCGTAAATAAAGCCTCCAAGTGTGAATGGGTAGTGAGAGGTTAAGCAAGTGATACTCATTATTAGTATGAATGTTCTTTATTGCATCCCAAAGGGATGGCCTTTCTGCAAAACTCGTTTCTCCTTTCATTCTTTACATTGCTGCTAAATGAAGGACAATGTGCTTAAGTTAGAGCAGTCTGTAGGACTGGTTTTCAGCCATAAGACTAATTTGAGGCAGGTAGAGGGAACTGATTGGGCTAAACCCTCTGGGGAGGGTGGAACTAAGACCATAAATTGACTTCCAGAGGGTTTTTTTTGGTTGTTTTGTTTTGCTTTTTTACCCTAGTTGGACAGCTTAGTTCAGCCAGAAGAACGAAGCTGTGTAGGTCTTATTGGGATGGGGGAAGGGATTTCAACATAGTTTAGAGCATAGCTTGAAAACTCAATAGAGAGGCTTGCTACATCTTAGAAATTCCAATTGCATTGGAATTTTGGTTCAGCAGTTTGTATCATTTTTTTTTCCAATGCTTTCTTCCTCTAGGAGTTTGATTCAGGGATAAAAATTCGTATCAGTCTCAGGACTTCAATATAGACAAGGAGCAAACTCTAGGCTAATCTCTAATAGTGATGAGATATTATGGAGATGCTTGCTGTCATGTTTGTGAGGGGCAGTTTTTTAGACTAATACCTATAAAATTTGACATGCAAAACTGCTGTATTTAGTTATGAGGTTTTCCTTAAAATATTATTTTTTCTCTTTCAGTTCCCTGAGGTATCTTTGAACTAGCCACACATTTTCATACTCTGTCTTCAGTGCAAGAGATGCTTTCAGCTGGCAGCGATAGGAGACACTTTGTCCTCATGTAGCAGAAAATACATTTTAGGAATAGTTTCTCCTATACTTTCCCTTTGGTTAAGAAATAATATTACTACTTCTATGAGGATTCTCTGTACTTAATAGTATATAGAGTTATACAACTTTCTGTTAGAATGCTTGATTCTTGCAGACAAAAAGAATCTGAATGCAGAGAACAAGCCCATCAATCCCATCTCTCAGGTGTGTTACATTCACCTAATCTGTCTTAAATCTGCATCATTTTAAAGGTAGAGATATTTTAAATGCCCCTGTTTATTCCCAGATAAGCACAAGTTGTTCCCTGAAGTTGTGCCAGCAGAACTGACGTAGGGAAAGAAAATGACTGTGCTGTAAGGGACAACCCTGGCTGGCTGTGACGGCGAGGTGACCTGCGTATGGCTTTTTCCTCTCAGTGTCAGACCCCCTCCCAGATCATACTTCACTCCTTCAGCAGTCCTGCTGGCTTCCCCGTGACTATTCAATCTGGTTAGAAGACTTACAGTCTGGCCCTAATTTCTCTGCTTCTTAATTTAGGGATATTAAGGAGACTTAGTCAAAATATCTAAAAGCCCTAGACAGTTACTACCAATTGCAACAGAAAAACTTTGCAAAAGCAGATCAAATCTGGCCCTGTTAGCCCTTGCCCTGCCAATGTTTTGGCTCTGGGTATTTTTTAAGTTCCTTTCTTGTCACTCTAAATCAGATGATTCACGCTGGTAACATGTTGTATCGCTTATCCAGTAATGCAACCTAATAAAACCCTGCTTAAAACCATTTTCCTTAAAGAACCAGAAGAATTTGTTCCTTGCAGAATCAAACCTGTGTTCTTAATAAAGGCAGATTGAATAAAACAAGCCCTGTGAAGTAAAGGGACTAATTTAACAGCTTGCTGATGAAAATCTGTGGCTAGCTTCCCCCTCCCTTACCCCCTTGCATGAGAACAGATGGTTTAACACAACTTTTGAATGCAAAGTTAATTAAAAAAAAAATCCATTCCTCTTACAATCCTTGGGCTAAGACTTTAAAAGTTCCCTGCTAAATCGGAATGCCAATGCTCTTATTTTGAGCTCTGTAATAAGGAAACAGACTCGTTAATGTTCTGCAATTATTGAAGTAGAGTGATGGTCATGGATTAGCCCTTGAATTGAGCTCGGCAGGCTCCCTTGGCAGCTAGACGTCAGTATGGAATTTGAAAACCTCTGTTTTGTTCCATTTTCTCTCCTGCTCTTAATCTGGTGCTGGAAGAAGGTACAGTCACCTTGATGGCAATGTCCTCAGAGGGAAGAAGGCATTCAGAAGTGCTGCATCGTTTCTCGTAACATAAACAACAGCAACTTACTACGTGTTAGGATTTGATCCTAATGAACCCCACAAAACCAAATTGTTTCATCCTGGACTGGGATGCAGCTGCTTCTGGGATGGAATGTAATAGTTTGGTAATGACAGCAACCTTTATAGGAATAAGCAGAGGAGGTGAGAAAACTAATATTTAGTTTATTGCTTGTATTGCTGTGAGTTTCTGTCCTAAAGGCCTTGCGGTCTGAAAAGTCACTCTAAATAACTGAGAGGAGTTTTGGGTGAGCAAGATATAGTTGCCTGAACTAGAATTGCCTTGGCTCAGTGCATCTAATATTTTCCCTCTCTAAATGTCAGAAGATCTTCAACAGATCAAGTGCACCTAGAGAAGACTTATTTTTTACACCTCATTTACAACCAGAACCACCTCCCTACCCTGTTACTAGACACAAACTCTAAATGACCGGTAAGCTTAAAAACTCACATTTTTTTCTTGTCATTTTTCTTCATCTGTCCTTCTGCCTGAGGACTGATTCAGCCCAAACAACCTTAATACCTGCTCTTAAGAACTGAGACATTCCCTGGCTACAGGGAGGCCTTCTCATTAGAGCAACAATCCAGATTTATGGTGAATTTAAATAGGATCAGGTAATTCTGATCTTGTCAAGATCCTGGTCACAATAGGATCAATGCTGCTAGTTAGTCAAGTCACTCTTTGGTCCTTGTTGAAGGGTAATTCAGAAGGCGATGTAATCAGCTTTGAGCTGGCAGAGTCCTTCTAGTCACCTTGTCTCCTTTTGATGATATCTTTTACAAGCGCCAGCAGTACCACCCAGAAACTGAAACGGACACTGAGGATCTGTTCCACAGCTTGTACATGTAAGACAAATAATCAATTATTAATACATTGTAGGGTCTCTATGAATAGAAGGACATCATAACTCTGGAGTTTATTGGGTTTTGTTTGCTCTGTTTTACTGGGATTTTTTTCAGTCTTTGATATTTGCATCATTACTTGATCATAGATTGCAAAACTCCAGGAGCAATTAATTGTAGAGACAAACTCTTAAGTTACTAATAGCATCCCTAAATCAAAGAGCTGTCTAAACATTATCACACACACACCTGTGATTAATAGCTCCCACAATCAATTAGAGATGTAAACACACAGGAGCAAACTTGGCCTGTAATATGAGTAGATTAAAGGTAGCATATATATGGCCAAGAGGAGTTCAGTGTACTTATCACCTAATGCTGGCATTTTTTGTAACCAAAGTTTTTAAAGTTTATCCTGAATTGAACAGACTAACAAATTGCTTTAAAAAAAAACCTATCAATACTGCATCAATAATATATCCATCAAAATAACTATTAGTAATAGAGAAATATATTCAATGGTTTCAGAAATATTGTTAATAATATTACATCCCTCCAGCTCAGGTGTGGTGGGTACTCTACCTGATGTCCTGATATTTTAATTGGCATGAGGATTTATGGTATTCATCATTTACTAGACCCAAAGGAAATCTTCTGACTTTTGACTATTTTTTTTCTTTCTCCATCACTCAGTTGATTTTCTCCACAGAGTAGGACTTAGGGTGGAGAACAGCAAAGAGTAAATAGCTTACACAAACTCCCAGTAGCACAGAGAAGATCCAGGAATTGAGGCTCAGTTGGTAGCTGAAAAGCAAAACAGGCAAAGCAGGTTCCATCTCTTCAGCCAGAGCAAGGGATAACTGGGAATCTGCTTTTCTTCCTTTCCTGTCCTTCTCAGCTGAGACTTTCATGTTGGGAGGAGACCCAGCCTCAGTGACTTCTCACCAAAATCACAGAGTTACAAGCTCTGTAAATCTTTCAGCCAGTATGGGCTTATTTAAAATTTGCAACAATGCCCTACAATAGTCGAGTTTCATGTGATAACGTGCTTAGAAAGAGAAGCTTCTTGCAGGTCCAGTTAATGTGAAATTGCCCTTCTCCCCAGCTCCCCGGCCAAACTGTAAGCCACAACACAGAGTAGCAAGATATTCCTGAGGAATGAGTCTTTCCAGCTCTCTTGCTCTTTCCCCATCTCCAAGAGCGCTTCCATCCATCTTAACTTCTCAAGCTCCACTCTTGCATCATACAGTTATTCTCCTAAACTGCCTCATCAAATTTTCAGAACCGCAAATGGACGAAAGGGGTTTTCCTTGCCGCTAACATTGTGGGTTTGTATGTGCCTCTTTCATTTTTGGCCTCGTGTTGCTAATCTCATTTTCTAAATGGGAAATTATTCCCATAAATGTTAGCCGTGGGCTTTGCCTCATCTGCATTAGACTCCACTACTGCTATCTCCAGCAGAATTGTACTTGTGGGGATTTGTGGCTAGCTGTAAATACAACCCAAATATGATATAATATCTTTTCTACCACTCTGCAGCTCTTTAAGCTTTTAAAACTAAGACAGAAAAAGTAAAACATATGCAGACATAATGTCTTCAGACAGCTTCTTCTCCCTTCTTTCCATTCTGAGTAGGAAGGCTGCACAAAATTGGTGGCTGCAGAAATCTTCTAGGTTGTTCTCCAGATACTGTCATTAATGACTGAATATAATAAATAAAAGCTTTCTTCTCAAAAAAAGGTTTCATTTTTCTTTTCACTATCTTATTATTATTAAGGGAATGGATTAATCAGCTAGGTTTATGGACCTTCCTCTTTTAGTATACATCTCCTTAGAGAGCCTGGTTAGAGCTATGAAATTCAGTCTGCCTCTATCTTGCACCCCCTGCTACCTTGCAGGGGTCGTTCAGAGCCTGGGTTCCTGTTTTGGCCTATGGTAGAAGCTACATGTAGTACAAGGCAGCTGTGAAACACAAATCCCAAGCCAAACTCTGATTTATGAACACCTCATTCAGAGCACTCTGTACATAAAGTTTTGGGTTGGAGCCATTTTATCCAGAATTGGCATCAAGCTCCTCTTAAAGGTTCCATAAGAACCTGACTGATTTTTTTTTTTGTATATTTTTTGTTTTCTCTTGCTGGCTTCTCATATTCAATATGTCTCTGCACGTCTCACTCTAATGGGAAATAGAAATGCTAAAATAGCCTCACAAAATCTTTTTTTTGTTTTTCTGAGGCATTTCAAGCTCAATAAGAAAAAAATATTGAAAGTTTCATAAAGAAGTTTGTAAGACAATAATAAACTTCTTTTTTTTTTTCCCTCTGGGGTTTCCTTTGCGTAATTAATGTGTAAATCCAAGCAACATGAAAAAGGTGGAACTTTGTAGATACTATACGATTTATAAAATGCTTGTGCTTGATTAAAGAGCCCTGCAGACTCTAAAGCTCTGCAAGACCCTCAGTCTATTGGCTCCAGCAAAGAGTAGAGGGACAGTTAGCAGAGCCCATTCAATATCTGGACCTTTAGGAACATGGCATCCCTCTGTTTTGGGGAAGAGAGCTGAAAAGACCACATTCCCTTCCCAAAATAATTAACATTGTTGTTAATATTGCTAGGAGGTAAAAGGAGTAGTGAAATAGGTGGATTGTGGAGCTATTCCAGTGTTTTGGGGCCTAGATTCTTCATGGCCTCTAATTAGAGCCTACACACTCATTTCTCGGTGCTTGCACATGGGCCGTGCAGAATGCCAGTCCTCCACTGGGGAACACGCCGTGTCAGTGCACCTCCTACTAGAGGTATTTGTGCCATGAAGTCACTTCTGTGCCAAGGGGCCGTGATTCACCCGTCCTAAAAGGAGAGCAGTCGCAGCCGGCCTCCAAGGCAGAGCAGGAGCCACCTGTATCTTCTGAGGCAATACAGCTCTCCAGTGCTAAAATAGACTTAAGTTCTAGCAACTTGGAAAAAAGTTGTCATTCCCCCCCAACTCACATCCAACATGTTGTGTAGTCTCTGAGAATGCTGGTATTTGTGCGTTGGAAAAAAAGAGGGGAGCGTCTCTTTCTTTACACATCATCCGTGAACAGGTTACCCCCAAAACCCTTCTTGGCTGCTGGGCATCTCCACACAGGGTGGCATTTCTGTGAGTGGGGCTGAAAACAGACGTGACTGCAGAGTCCTGCATGTGAGAGCTGGCCCTTGTACAGTGGACTGAGGTTTTATAAAGGCAAGACCATGACCTCTGAAAGAAAGCAACACCTTCTAGCTTTCTGTGTATATTTCTGTACAAGTTTAAAGGCATTCATGACTCTGCTACAATGCACTTCGATGTTTGGCCCCTACTTAACCCTTCCTAGCAAATTAGTGATTTTTCTGCAGCACATGGACTGTGAAATAGCTTCAGTACAAAAGCTTTGTTTCCTTTTAAAGAAGCTACTGTTGTAAATAGTGATCAAAAGGAGCCGGGAACAAGCCAGAGAAGCTGCACGGAAAATGTTTGCAATGCTGCTTGGTTTATTCACTTCTCTGAGCCCCTAGTGTTTTGCTGTTGTGGTTGGCCTATAATTTTCAGGCACTTTTGGAAATGATGATGAATCATAACGTTTTCTAGATCTCAGAGAGAGGGGAAAAAAAAGCCCTAAGAGCCTACAGTAGCATTTCCTGGTTAAATATATGTTTGCAGCACAAAGTGAAGTGCTGGGTTTAATGAACAGCTGACGTTTACTTATCTTTGGATGGCTCACTTTAAATGCATGTTGGAAAGTACCTTTCACCAAACTGCCCATTAGAAGTGAACTACAAAGCGAATTGATTGTATATGGGAAGCATTTCTTATCTCTGTGAGTGAAATACACTGCCTGGAAAGAAAAGTGTTCTTTTTGTTATTTAAGTAGAGTGCATTTAATGATGCCTTTTAAACTTCTGATAAAATTAACATGTTTTATTTTTCCCTGTGAAGGAGAAGACGGATTAGCATTTAAAACAGTAATAATCTGATGGGTAGAGAAGCAGATTTACAAAAGTAGATTCTTAAAATAATAGGTAAGAGACAAAATTACATATTTCATCCTGCTCCACTCTTTTACCACCAGACAATTAACGCTACATGTTATGGGACAAGCCCAAAAGAATGTATTCACTTATAGCTGGTATGCTAGACTAGCCACTGCTGCTTTCAAGAGGATATGCTGAGCATTTGAAGATTCAGTGGCTTGTTTTTGCTTTGGGGAGAGAAAGGACAGGGTCTGGATCATATTTATTAACGTTTGCTCTTGCTGAGCACAGGGCAGGCAGTCAATATTTAGTTAGAAGCAGACTATGGCAGTCCATTTCTTACTGGTATTTTGCCATCGTGAAATATTCTAAGGGGCTGCTCCCTTTCAGCTTGCTACCGTCACGGCTCTAATGTCGCTTATGGTAATTGTCCGGAGGCCGGAGTAACTTCAGAACTCGCAAAGGTCATCCCTGTACCCACTGCTCGGGGAGCCCGCGGTTCCCACACAGTTGGAAGTTGGTTTGATGTAAGGCATCCTCGGGAGGAGACTTCTAGTCAGGGGTCTGAAACACAGTAAATGGCCAGGCGACCAACAGAGTCTGCAAAAATAACCGCTGGGCTTTTCCTGGGCAGTTCCTCGTTCCCAGCTCAGGATTTGCTACTCACACGCCTTTTTCCTAAGGTCCTTTCCCGAAGCAGTTAGTTAGGCTGTTATCAAAGCAACTGCACTGTTGCTATAATACCACTAAATGAAACACAGCAGTCTTTTTAATGTGATCTATGCATTTAATTTGAGCTATTACTTTAAGGTTGCCTGGCTGCCCCAAATGGAAATGTATGCATTTGGTTCTGCAGGCAGTACAATGAAAACAAAGAAAAGCAAATATTCTCATTTACCCAATTAATTTTACAAAGATGCTAGGGCTGCCACCATTAAAAGATCATATTCAAGGACTGGCCTGGCACTGCCTGTGTGATGGCACTAGAAGCAGACACATGCGTCAGACAAGAGCAGCCTTTCTTTCCTGTACATTCTTTTCAAGTAATAGCTGTTATCCTGGTGACTCATGGACAGTTAAACTGCCATCACCATCTCAAGGAACAGAGCAACAATATCTGTTGTTGGGCTTGGCAGTATCCATTAGTCTCAAAGTGATGTGTCCTATTTAGTGATGACAGCCAAATTCAATTAAGTTCTTTTTGACATCTCTTTGGATGCTTCTCCAAACTTTATATGACCCTCTTGGCACTCTAAGCTCTCAGAAGTGGGTTTCTTCATTAAAGTTTTGTTACAAGTTTAGTTCTAGATGGAGCTGAATGCAAGAGTGAGCACAACCTTCTACTTCATACACTGTTTTTTCTGCTCATAGAAACTTTGAAGGAAGGGAAAAGGAAGAAACAACTTGGCAACTTTGAGCAGAAGCGGTAAAATGTGTGTTTTGCCTCACGTTTTGGGTGAAAGATCATTTGGGGGGCAAAGGGAATGGCCATCTTATTTTATCTGAGCTGACTTTTTGTCTGCTACTTAAGCCTCTCTAGTTTTTCCCCTCACTAGGAAACAGCTTGGCTATGGCCATTGCCTGACTGCTGAAGTCAGGGTCAATTTTTTCCATCTGGACTGCATTAAGCATCTTCCATTTGCTCATCTCCCTCCCCCCAAACCAGCCTTGCTCCTCCCTGGCCTCTCTTCTAACGCTGATGTGCTGCCAGGCATGTTCTGTTTCACCCACAGCCAAAAGGCAGCTCCAGTAGGATCTCATTAATTCACACTAATGATGGGGAATTTGGCAAATTAGTGAACTGACTTGATCCCGCCATTATTAATAGCTTCGCCATTGACTTCAGGATGATCCGAATTGAGCCCCTGAATTGAATAGCTCTCCTCTGACACCAGAAAAACTTACCTTTAATGAAATAGACTTTGTTATTTTTGTTTGGATGAGTAGAGTTCAGTGTTGTGCTGGTGCATTTTACAGTGAAAGCAATGTAATGGCTCACAACAGCTTTTCAGCTATTAAATCTCTGCAAAACAAACAAAAAAAAGGCAGAAAGATGACATTTTCTCTACAGTTAGTAGAGTGTGGGAGCTTCTGCACTAAGATTTACTATATGTGTATTTGCCCATTAAGAGCTCTAGCTGAAAAAGTATTTAGTTGATGGTGCTCTACTACACACTCACATGCTGACTGGAACAAGTTCTTTTTTTAAGCCTGAGCCATCTTCTGGAAAAAGATAATGTCTCCTTTCTGCCAAGCCTCTCTCTCATGGGTGAGGATATCTTAAAGTCCAGTCCAACAGAGCTCTGTTTGGGGTCTGAGGATGCTCTCAGAGCAGTAATAAATCAGAGATCCAGTAGTCATTTCATTACTGGTTATGTCTGAGCTTCCAGTCCAGCCCTGCAATGCAGACACATGAGTCCAAAGAATGTCTAATATTACTGAGCCAGTGTGAGGCTGCAGCCCTCAGAGATTCCTGTGCTCTCATGATATTGTAAAGAAGCAAGCCCAATAGCTTCAACTGAAGGTCTGTAGGAGCGAAAATTACTGTTGCATTTCTCAAGGTTGATGCATTTTAATTTATAAAGAGCAGAAACAAACATACATATGGATCTATTCTCTTAAAAGTGCCAAAAGAAATGACTGGATTCTCCCTTTGGTGCTTTCCTTCCTAGAGGCAATGCGTAATCAACTTTTGGTCTCCCCAACAGTTTAAGCTAATAAGCCAGACCATGAACTGCAGCAGCTGAAGCACAGGCTCGTGTCGACTCCTGCCAACTGTTGGGAGTGGGGCGAGGCAGAGAGCTCGAGGCAGTAACGTACGAAACCCTCCACAGGGCAGAGCTGGGTGCTACTAAGGGAGAAGAGGGTAGGGTTAGACTAAGCCTGCGGTGGAGATAAACCTTGCGTTTCAACATCTCTGCAATAGTGGATTCCTTATTGCATGGGGTATGGGAAGTGATTGGGAGTAGGGACTGGAATCCACCTTGCTGTTGTTCTAGCTGCACAAGATAGGAGCAATTTCCTAGTCCCTCAGACAAGCTATGTAAGAGTAATATCCCCTGAGCCTAGAGGAAAACAAGCCTTGGCTTCTCCTGACTTCTTCTTTCTTTCTTTTTTTTTGGGGGGGGGAGATCACTTGGTATGAGTTACAAGGAGGTGAGTAGCCAGGTCTGTCCTCCTAGAGATCAGAAGGGTAAAACCACCTCCTGGCCCCCAGGAGTAATTTCATCCCTTGAAGACAGCAGGTTGGGATTTCTGAGAAAACATTTCCTCTATGGTGGTGTCATCAGCTGGTGTTTCACTACAGTACAGAGTACTGCCTCTCTATCGTTGAGTGCTGTGTTAGGAGCTGTTCTTGACAAGAAAACTTGCTGGACAATAACCTTATAGATAGTGTTTTATCTCCTATAACACATATCAAACAGTATAGTACATAAAACTGGCATATGGAGGATATCGGATTCACAAGGCTCCCTGTTTAAGATCAAGACAACCAGAAGGACCGGACCTTACTTATTAAAGCTGAACATATGTCAAGTCCGAGTTAAATCCCACCAATACTTCTTGTATTATGCCTAGTATTCCTATTCATATGCCTTGGAGGAGATAGTTTAAGTACTGAACAAATGGACTACTCTGGATATTTATGGGAGTTTTTGCTCTTTCCACTTCATGCTTTGTGATTTGTACTTTGACTTTTGCTGCTACTCTACAAACTAGGTCTCACTGATTTCTATACCTCCTAGTAAGGCCACTATTTAATCTCCCCACAACTGGCTCCACGAGGCATTTTCATCTGTCTCCTCCCATGCCTTGCTCCGCATTTGCAGACCTTTTAGGTTACTCCTGTTTTGCATACAGCAGACATTCACAGCATTCTCTGTTTTCATTCCTTCTCCTTCCATCCCCCGATGACAAAAAGTCTTGAAAGAAGGGAAATGGTCATATCTGGAAAAAAAAAAAGAGGAAATCTGCCAAAAGGGATTAGCTGGAGTATGCGTAGGCAGCCGTGTGCTCTGGAAGGAATCTGGTTGTATTTGTTTTCCTTGTTCTATTTTTCCTAAGTTTTCCTTTAGCTTATCCCCATTTTGGATTTGTGAGATGCTAAAGTTAGATGCCAGTCATTCAAATTCTTGAAATCCTGAACTCCTATGGGCAATGAAACTTGCTAACTTGGCTGCCTTCCTTAGGCTTCAGAGTCAACATGCCAGTGACACGGAGTAAAACAACTCTCCATGAGGAGCTTAGGACCTGCCTTTTCTATAGGTGCAAAGAATCTTTCACATCTTGTTCATGTTATATATATTTTCAGAACTGTCAGTGCTGGGAGTGTTTTCAATGACAACAAAAACTTATGTATTTTATTTTTATAAGTGACACCTCAGATTCTGAGAGAGCCGTGAGCTGGCAACCTGGTTAGCCAAGCTATTCCACTGGCCCAGTTTGACTTGGCATCAGCAAGGAGGAAATGTCTCATTCTGCACTGGGCTTGCCAGGGAAGGTCTCATTGCTTTTGTAGCCGTGTACAAAGACCGCCTGGCTGCTGCCCTGCACTCAGTTTTGAATGGTGCTCTCTGGGCTAGGAAGCTCAGTCTCTCCCATGAATGGGCCCATTTGCCTGTCTGCAGAACCACCCACCGTCCTACTGGCATCATCTGCCTAAACCTAGAAGCACGGCGGCATATACCAGCCCCACGTAACATCCAGCTCAGTGCTGACTGTGTCAAACGCGAGTTCGCAGAACAGGTTTTCAGACTGAAAAAGAAGAGTGCAAGAAAGAGATGCTTTCATACAGGCAAAGTTATCAGCTAATAATTCACAGTCTAAAATAAAACTTTACTTGTTGCTTGATTATTGTTAATACTACAAAAGTTGTCAAGAGCCTTTTGCAAGGGTCATCAAAACAGCTGGGAGAATTTCCATTCTTCTCGCCTCCGTGCTTCTTTTCCAGCATCAGGATCTGTCTCTTGGAGACACCATGTGGACTTGATCACTACCAAGCCCAGGCTTTCTCCCGGGCAGCTCAGTGAGGGGTTTGTGCCTCTGGATGATGCTGTCAAGCACAGTTCAGGAACTGTCCAAAAAGACTGTGCCTACATCTACCCTTCAATGTTTTGCTGCTCCTCAAGTCAAGAGGCAGTTTCATCCAGAAGGTGACAGTGAAAGATGACTACAAAATTTCTGAAATTGTGTCTCCTTGCTGCACTCTCTAAGTCTGAGGTACCAGCTGCTGGGATATTCATAGCATGTGCCTCTGTCATACCGCTTCTCTAGCGTTCCTTAAGAGTTGAGCTCTGGTTATAGCCTTAAGTGGGGCTTCAATAGGATCTGTCTATCTGCTATTCAGCAGCCTATTTTCACAAAAAATCACAGCAACCTGATTATTTCTGAGACCTCTGCCCTCTTGTCAATTTTGATTGGAGTTGGCCCAGGAGTTCAAAAGGCTGTAACAGTTTGATCATATAATGCTGACTTCCTTAGGAAACCAAGCTAAGGAACAAACAAACAGAAGTCTTTATAGAAATACTCCCTTGGCAGATGAGGTTCGTTCTTTCTTTCCCTCTTTCTTTCTTTCCCTCTTTCTTTCTTTCTTTCTTTCCCTCTTTCTTTCCCTCTTTCTTTGTCTCTCTTTCTCTCTTTCTTTCTCACTCTCTTTCTTTCTCTCTCTCTTTCTTTTTTTCTCTCTCTCTCTTTCTCTCTCTTTCTCTTTCTCTTTCTCTTTCTCTTTCTTTCTCTCTTTCTCTCTCTCCTTCCCTCTCTCTCTCTTTCCCCCTCTCTCTTTCTCTTTCCCCCCTCTCTCTCTCTTTCCCTCTCTCTCTCTCTTCCCCCCTCTCTCTCGCTCTCTCTTTTTTCTTAATCAACAACTTAACATTTATGAGAATGTTATCTTCGCTTTCCACTGACATTCTCTTACCAATCCATCAGTCTTGCTCTGAATTACTGGATCGGCGACTCCACGGGCAGGTGGGTCAGAATAAAGTCATCCTTTTCGGTCTCCCAGATGGAGTAAGGACATAGCACTGCAGGACCCAGGTATCCTGCCAGCATCCCCCAACATCTACAGTAGAAGATGTCCGCTGGTGGAGTAATTGAGATAATTAACAGAGTTTAACTGTGACAAGGCTTAGAGTTAAGCTGTGCTGTGAAAAGGGTGGGAGGAGAGAGATAAGTTTGTCGGTAAAAAAAAAAAAAAAATCTGTATTTCATATGTGTATATATATATTTCCACTGAGCTGTTCGCCTAGCTCAAGCCCTCCCCGGGGCTGCTGGATGCCGCAGTGCCACCCCCGAGCCTGGCCTGGGGATAAGAAACGACCTCTCAACGCGGTCCCAGCTGAACTGCTCTTTACCCGGCTTGGCTGCCTTCCTGGCCCCCAACCAGCGCAGGTTACTCCCTGAGTCACCGAGGGCCCCGTATTCACTCGCTGGCAGCGGAGCTGAGCAAAACCCTGCGCGTCACAAGCCTTGACACATCCACGCGGGCGCCGCGCGCTCCGGGGCGGCCGCTCCGCGCTCGCGGCTGCCGCGGGCGAGCGCCCGGCTCCCACAGCCCGCGCCTCGCGGCTCCTGCCCCGAGCAGTAACAGCGGATCCGCTGAAGAGGCGATTTTGGAGTGTATATTTATTATTATTAAGTGCGAGCCTTTCTTGTATTTCCCGCTATTAAAGCAGTTCAAAAATGCATGGCAAATACGCAATATACATAAATTCATATATATATGTATATATATTTATTTATTTATTTATTTATTTATATATGCACGATCAGCGTGATTTGATTGCTGTCAGTTATTACCGCGTGCGAAACAAGACGCTGGAAGGCAAATATCTTCCCCCGCCCTCTCCAGGCGGGGGACTAACATTTTCCAGTCAAAAGCGAGGACTCCTCTCGTGGCCAAACAAGCTGTTTAGAAGGAAAACACACACTTGGAGAGCAGAAACACGAGTCGGGGCCGCCTGTTGCGGCGGCAGGAACGGACGGAGGCGGCTGCTCCCGAGCGGAGCGGAGCGGCTGCCTCAGTCGCGCCACAAATAAGCTAATAAATGATCGGGAATTGCCTCTCGGAGGGCAGCGCCGGATCTCTCCTTCTCCTTTCCAAGGCGAAGGAAATAAGATCTCTCTCTCTCTCTTTTTTTCTTTCCCTTTTCTTTTTTCATCTTTTTTTTTTCTTCTAACATAGCTTTTCCCCCAGTAAGAGGTGTACATTTAATTACAAAAGGGCCTTTTGGGTTGTAATCTGTTTCCAGTTCAATTCCTTTGCTGGATAAATCCCTTAAACGTGTTGTCATTCCTTATTTATTGATTGCAGGTATTTGGGGTTTAATTGAGCAAGTCGGTCGTGGCCCAGGGCAGGAGTGGCGCTACATGAGCAATTAAATCTGATTAGCCCGAGCCCTTTAAGCCCCAGCTGGGTGATTGATAACCGAGACCAACATTCTTCAATTGACTCGCTACATCAAAAAGGAGAAAGGCTTAGAGGAGAAACGCATGGGTCCAACATGAAAAATAGCAAGGGAGACGGGCAGATTAGATTTGCAAAGGAGCTGAGCTAACGACGGAGGGAGCAGGCAGAACAGCCCCGATCTAGCCATAAAAAAAGTAAATCCGTGGGTGTCTCCTCCTTTAAAACGCAGCCGAGGGTTTCTGAAGGAGCTAACGAGCCCCGGGCTGGAGCGGGAACGGGCAAAGGCGGCAGAGCTGGAGTTTAACACCCCGCATCCCGCGGAGCGCAGCACCATCCATAAAGCTGTCGTCTGTTTGTTAGTGTGTTTGTCCGCTCCGTCATTACGGGGTTTCGCCCGGTAGTTTAAGAAAACAAACTAGCCGGGAAAACAGGAGTGAGCAAGCCCCATTTATCACGCTGATGGATGTCGCGCGGCTCCCGGAGGGAGCGGCTGCCGGCCGGGGCCAGGGCTGCCGCAGCCCCCGGCGGGGCGGGCGGCGGGGGCGCCT